>JAQZBX010018945.1:0-34161 GCA_029593785.1 Cabassous unicinctus
CCAGCTAAGGAGGTGAGGGGCTGGGGTATGGATGCCTAGGTCTGGGCTCCCTCCCACCTACCCAAACCCTTAGTTCTCAAGGCAACAGCTGGAGGTAAAAGTGAGCAAATGGCTCCCAAATAGGCACATTTCCTGCCAACCAAACCCCGCTCCCCATCCCAGGGCCTTGGTGCTGTCTCTAGTCTGCCCCATGGCCCTTTTCCCACCCTACTGGATTCTTTGTCTGAATCAAGGCCAATGAGTATCCCAGTTCACGGACAATTCACCACGAGCCCTGCCTTTGCACTGCCCCTACCCAAAAGCCCATTTCTTCTGGGGAGACTTTAGCCAACACCAAAAAATCTCCAGAGTCCTGGGAGACATCATCCTCTTCCGATCCTGGAAACTCTTTACATTTCCCTCTGGAATCATCAGAGACATGGCTTTCCAACCCCTTGGGAAGCTCGTGTCTTTCTGCCACAGTTTGTGTTACCCTGAGTCAACAGTCAATGAATAATGAATTATAATAATAAGAACTTGAGGGAATTTATGCCCTAGCATCAAGGTCCAAACCAAAAAGGAAAAACTCACTGTAAATTACACCCTGGGACTAGCAAGTGAATAATGTAGGCCTCTTTCTCCAGAGACCTCCAAATCAACTCAGTTAAATTAATAAATCCAACTTTCCTCGATGCCTGAATAACAGGCTTATTTATGTGTCCTAGAATTGGCCAAAATATCCGAATGAGGAAACAGAGCACTTAGAGTTCCGGCTTTACGCAGAGAGATTTTAAGCTGCTGTCTAAGCTTGCTAACTCTTATTTTGGCTGAAAGCAGGAAAGGGGGAAAGACACGTTGAACTGAACCTGACAGACGGATTGCTTCTAAATCCACATGGTACCAAATAACCAAGTTAGCTGAATTTTTCACTTTTCAGTCATTTCTTTGGCATTTTCTGGGCATAGCCCTAAATGCAGACCAGTCTTTCTTGGAAAACCACTTGCAGAACACAAGGCTGGAAATGTGTGTGTGTTCTAAGAGGCCCACCAGCAGAGACCTCTTGCACTCAGGGCTGGAATTTTAAATATTTAACAAACTGGAGGGCTGGGCATTGCCCAGTCAGAATAGACTGGGCAGGGGTAGCGGTACCTGCTGTGTCAGCATTAGCCCTTTTGTTTCTGGATCTCAGGATGGTTGGTGTTAGGGAGGGTCCTGGTGGGGAGAGGTGAGATGGTGCATGCAGAGGGCTTGGGGCAGGAGCTCTTTCCCAGCATGGCTGGGCGGATGGTAATATTTTCACAGTACACGTGGTTGAATATCAGGCTTGATCCCATCAGTGTTCTGAATAGCCGGGATGCCAGGGAGAGTCTAATCCGCTTTTCGGGGGTCACTTCTGCTCTCTTCCCGCTCACCTTGTTATTCTCAGACTGTCCCTAATCTGCTCATCATCCTCTCCCAGCTCACACAGCTATGGTTAAATGAACGTGCATGTTCCTTCCCAGTGAACCATTTAGAGACTTTGTGTTTCCTGTCCTTGTCACCAGATTTCCAAAGAGGAAATATACTTCCACCAGAGGACATGGAAATTGAAGCTATGACTACAACATGGTCACTTTGGGTTTTTCCTGCCAGAGAACCAGTAGACAAATAAAGGAGTTCCTATGCAGGGTTGGGTAATTGGCCCTGACCACCGTGAGGGGCTGGGGGCAGGGAGGTGCATGTCTGGAACTCAGGAATTCAGAGCTATCTCATGAGTTTCACACCTGGTGATAATGGTAAAGAATTTCTGCAATCACAGCCTGACAAGGGCAGGCCACTAAGAGCTCAGACCCCTTGGGATGAGGCTGGAGACCACTTCAGCAAACAATCCAGACCAGCTGGAATGCTGGACAAAGAGGGAAATCTAGGATGTGCATTGGAGGAGGGAGATGATGAATATTAATTAAGGTCTCTGGACCAGTTGCAATCACGAGGCCTATGGCTAGTTCCCACAAACGTTCCTGTATTAGGTTTTGACAGAGATTGTGTGTGGATACCACCTTGGGGGAAACTATAATGGGTTGGACGTATTGGAAGGCCCAAGAAGGGTTGGGTGATTCAAGAGGTGGATTGTGTCAGACACATCTTATATACTACTTTGCACCCTCTTGACCCCACTTCTCACTCCAGCCACTGCTATGGCAACCAGTCCAGTGCAAGCTTCCTTCAGGTTATAATTTAACATCACCTTACATAAATCCATGTCACATACCTCTGGCTTCCTGTGCCAGGCCTTTCCAGACACCGAAGCCTGGATACTGTCAGGAGTCCGCTCAGCATGCATCCATGAGCAACCAGAAGTATGTAGGGCCTGAAGGGACTGTGGTCTCCATGGGGCCATGCTTGGCCAATGAGGGAAGGAAATCAATGGAATGGTACTTTCCACTCTCATTCCCCAGCCAGAGAGAGTTCTGAGATGTAGTCCATAAGGCTCCTTAGACGATCCTGTCAAGGTCAAACCCCAGTTGCTTACCCTGGTTCTCTTTTCCTTCTTCCAGTTGCACTTCCCCATCTCTCACTGTGGCTCCCTGAGGCCACATCTCAAATAAGTCACTGCATGCAAGCCTATGTCTTGGATTTGGCTTTTGGAGAAAATATAGTCTAAGACACTCCCCCCTACTGCCTACTCTCAACGCCTCAGCTAGAGTGACCCTTTGAAATGAGTCAGATCATGAAGCCTCTGCTCAAAACCCTCCAGTTCTCCAGTTCTTGACATGCTCCTCCCTGCTTCCATGGTGTAGCAGCAACCCAAGATCCTCATGCAAACCAGGTCCCATCGGCCCCACCTGTATAGGAACTCCTCTCCTCCTCACAGTAAAACCCAGAGCCCTTCACATAGCCTCCAGGGCCCTGCTCCATCTGACACTACTTACCTCTCTGGCCTCATGTCCCACCACTGCCCCCTTCACTTACTCCCCTCCAGCCCTGCTGGGCTCCCTCCCATTCCTTGAACACAGAGGCAAGCTCTCCCCTTTGAGTTTTGCACTGCCTGTTTGCTCTGCCTGGTATGCTCTCCCCCAGTTGTCTGCCTCACTCTTCTCTAGTCTTCCCTCCAATAGTCTCTCAATGTAGGGTGACAAACCATCCTGGGTTTTGCCTGAAACTCAGAGGTTCTCCAGGATGCCCGACTTTCAGTGATAAAACTGGGACTGACTTGGGCAAACAGAGATGGTTGCTCATTCTATTTCAATGAGACCTGACTCTTCTCTTTACAATTTCAACCCCTCCCCTCTCTCCACATTGTTGGTTCCTGATTATTTTTCTTTACTTCCATAGCACTTATTTCACCTCTAACCTACTATGCAATTTATGTATGTATTATGTTTATTGCTTATATTAGTCCCTGCTGTATCCATAGCACCTAGAATAGTTGAGGACAGGGATTCTCAAAGGGTGCTCCCCAGACCAGTGACATCAGGGCCACCAGAGCAATTGTTAGGCCTGCACAGTCTTGGGTTTCACCCCAGATTCACCGGGTCAGCATCGCTGGCGGTAGGCCCAGCCATCTGTGTGTTAACAAGCCCTCCAAGGGACTTGTTAACTCAAGTTGAGACCCACTGCCCTGGGACGGAGGAGATACTCAACAAATGTTTGCTGAGAGAAGGAATGACTCCTGAGGGGCAAATCTTCAGCCAGTCTATGGAAACAGGTTCTGGCTGGGCTCTTTCTCAAATAGGATCTGTCTCTGTATTGAAGATAGGTCACTTTTCGCTAAAGAGGAATTTCTCTTCTAGGCTTTGAGACTCAGCGTGGGAGCCCCGGGTTCATCATAATTAACCCAACTCAAGCTGCCCGTGTGCCGTGAAAGAGATCTTTGTGCTCGCCTGTCTCAATATGTACAATGTGTTCAGAGAAATAGAAGGGCTCTCATATTTTTTTTGCATAACAACAGCTGCTTTTCTCTTCTTTGACCAGGAAACTTCAAGCAGCAATTTTATGGAGGGTTCTTTCAAAGGGTCAGAAGGGGCTAGAGCCAGAGAGAAGCATCAGCTCTCCATCCTTACTGAGAAATAAGACATATCCTTGAACTGCAGCAAGAGAGATTAAGATTAGGCCTCAGGAAGGACTTTCTGAAAGGGGAGCTAATCATAGGTAAGCGATGGAGACCTAAGGAAATCATGAAATCTATCTCATAAACGGATAAGTTGGGGTTAGTCCTATCTGGGGGCAGAGGAATTGACCACAAGACCTTTCAGAACTTGGGACTAAGCTGTGGGGTGGCTGCCTTTCAATGAGGAGCCGGGGAGCAAGGTTTGTTCCTCCACTCACCAGCTATGTGGATTTGAGCCACCTTTTCCCTCAGTTTCTCTACCTCAGGGTTTCTCAACCTTGGGACTGTTGACATATTGGAGTAGATAATTCTTTGTCGTGGAGGCTGCGCAGTACATCGTAGGATGTTTAGCAGCACCCGTCGCCTCCACCCCCTAGATGCCAGTAGCATAGCTCCACCCCCACTCCGAGTTGTGACAATCAAAAATGTCTTCAGACGTTGTCAAATGTCCCCTGGAGATAAAGAGAAGCACTGCTCTACTGGGACCATGAGGCCAGGAGGATCTAATGAGGTGCTACCAGCACTGTTATCTCAGGATGCTCTCAAATGGAGCAGATGCCACCCCACAGAGTACCGGGCAGCACAAGAGTTATGGCAGGCCCTGAGCCCTAGAGGCAAAGTATGTGGCGGCCACATCACGCGCTCTGCAGCTACCACCAGGCTAGCCTGGCCCTCAAGAGCTCTCTATAAAATGTTTGTCTTCTGGACCAGCTGGCAGGGTCTTCAAAGACCACCTAGCTGGGTGGCTGGTGGAAGGCCCTGAAGCACACATTGGAACTGCCACCCCTGGGGAGGTGAGACTGCGGGTTGCACTTGCAATGGATGCGAGTCTAGGTCTCCTCCTAGCAGCCTGGAGTTCACCTTGCCATCCCTCTAAGTTCCTGCCCCTGAGACATCTGCTCTCTCACATCTTACTCTCTTCTCCTGGAAAGGGGGAGGGCAGGAAGCACTGCCAGTTCCATTTTATGACCGTGGAGACTGACATTCAGCTGTGTTCTGTGGTTTGCCTGTGAGCACGAAGCCAGCCCCTGGCATAGCCTGTCTTGAAGCCCAGACCACTGTACTTTCTGTCCACTTTGGACCCTCCCTTAGTCCCATAGGTGGTTCCCCTGGAATCCACAGGTCAGGGGTGCCCCTCACCACCACTCACCACAGGGGGTGTGGTCGTCTCCACCGTAGGACCACCCGGTCTCCATGGACCTCTGCCAGTGCCCAGTGCTGGGGAATCTCACAACACAATCTGTCTTTGGAACCTTCTGTTAGAGCAGGGGTTCTTAACCTTTTTTGTTCCACGGACCCCTTTGCCAGTCAGGTGAAAACCACAGACCCCTTACTAAGTCCACACTATACTGTGTATTATTTAATAAATATATCACACCCGCACCAACACGTCCCCACAAGAATAATGTTTTTTTTTAATTTCAATTCAAGTTCATGGACCCCTTGTTAAGAGCGCCTGTGTTAGAGAGTTCTTTTGTATAGCTTCCTTGGTTTGTTTTCTTTAACAGACATAGCCCATCTCCCCTCCAAGACCCCCTGCAATAAGGGCCATGCCTGTCACCCCTGTTGTCGGGTGCCTAGGACAGCACCTGGCTGAGCAGGTATTTGGAAACATTCGCTCCCTTCTCCGGCCCTTGCAATGCTGACTCTTGTAACACCCATTCTCAGTGATGATCAGTCTGGGATTTTCTGATTACCCACCTTGCAGGAGTTCCATTTGCCAGAAGCGGCAATGGAAAGGCCTTTAGCCAGCCCTGAACCAAGGTTTTGCAAAATCAGTGGGTTAGAGGGAGGAACAGGAAGGAGGGTAGCCAGCCTGGTGGGACTCTGGGGAACCTCCAGCGCATGTGCCCCCTAAGTGGGCAGCTTGCCTCAGCTCAGCCCATGGTGCTCTCAGGAAACTATGGCCCTGGTGCTGCCAGAACTTTGGAGGTCTGTGTGACATTTCCCGGCCTGCCAGGGTCGGCAATATATTCATCTTTTTAAAGATGGTGTATGTTAAGATTAAACTATGATTTTAATCAATTTTTTGTTCTAAGGCTGAAAAGCCCACAGAGAGGGGTAGGATGGGTAGGGGTCTCCTGCACAAGGACTCATGATGACTCCCCACTGTGTAGGGGGAGCAGGGACAGAGCCTGGAACTCTGTCCCCTGCACTGGCCCTGACATGCCCTGCATCCTTAACCACCACCCCCTGCCCCTGTTTTCTCAGAGTTTCTCTCCCCCCTACCTCAGCACTCTCTTTCCTTTCTCATGGGTAAATGAGAGGAAAAACGATCAAGCCTGAGCTTTCCAGGGCCGGCAATGTTCATTTCAAATGTCTTCTTAGCGCATCTCCATGTTTTCAATTACCTCCTAACATACCTCCGGGGAACCCAGCCAAGTGGGAGGATTAGCAGAATAATGAGTTTAAATTATTTAGCTTCTTTCCTCCCTGTCTTTATTCGGTGACAATATTGACTCTAATCCAGGTCCAGATGCATTGGATGATACATGACAGGTTATGGCTAATAACTGGGCTCATTTTCAAATTAATATGCAAATTCCCCTTTGGATTTGAGGAATGAAAGAAGCATGTTGGGGATAGCAGGGAAGAGAGGAGTTTGAGCAGACAAGGAGCACGAAGAAGAGGCTACAGGGTTCCCCATTTTTTTTCCACGAGTCTAAATCTGAAATTTCATACGGGAGACAGAGAAGGGGAGATTCCATAACATGGAAAATCATTCATCAACAGAGTCCCCGAATGTACTCACGTCTCCCTCTACAGGGAGGCTGCAGGATCTTAGCACATTAGAGCTGGAGAGGAATCCACCCCCATTTTACAGAGGAAAGAGTTGAGACCTGAAGTTAACACAGAATGCTGGTAGCAAAGCGGTGGCTGCAAGCCAGAACAATGAGAACCGACGCACCAGCAGGAGGGCGAACAGAGCAGTCTTCTGTGCAGTAGCTGGAGAAAAGGGATTCCTTCTACTCCCGATTCCCCAGAGGTTCTGCTCTGCTCTCCTCGACTGACATCTTCAGTCTGCACACCTTTTGGGTTCCTTGACCCTCTACCCCCAGCCCCCACATTAGGTCATTTGCTTAATGTGTATTTTCAGATTTTTACTTATCTGAAAATTCTCCCGTTTTAGTTCACGAAGCAGGTCCTCTCTTATAAGGGATTCTCTATAAGGCTGGACACAGTGCTCAGTGGGAGTGCTGGCCATTCCCAAGGATTGCCAGTTGGATGACTGGGTTAATCATGGACATCATGATATTGGGCACATAATTGAGCACGTATCACATGCCAGTCACTGGACTAAGCACTAGTGAGAGGCGTTTGTCCTACATGTTAATGTAATCATCAACTCTAGGCAAAGAGTGAGGAAACTGAGTCCCAGCAAGATGCAGTGGCCTATCCAGGGGCAGAGATTTAATAGCAGAGGTGGGGCTCCCCAGTCCTGTCCTGGTATTTGCTCTGTCTCCCAGAATGGCTCTTTGCTTTCCTGCTGGGAGCCCAAGCCTGGATTCCCTCTTCTGTTTTAATAAGGCTCATGGCAAAATGAGGCGACACCTTCCCAGCTCCCAGCTCCCCCTTGGAGAAGGGGTCTTGGGAGGGACGGAGACACTTTGCTGCAGATGACATATGGCTAGTGAAGAGGAGTGGCTGGCCTCCGGTCGGGAGCTGGGCTTGAGCTGGAGCTTCCTGGCCCAAAGATTGATGCAGTGATGCTTCATTAGGCAGGTTTGTCTCACACGATGCCCGTTTCCATAATCACTTCATCTTCATGTTGGTTTCTTTAATGCATATTTACCCTGCCACCTTTTCTCTTCTCTGAGCCGCAGTCTTTGCTGCCATTATACCTGCATCTCAGCATCCTGGGCTGTTGAGTGATGGAGGAGAAGAGAGGCTGTGGGGAAGGAAGACTGCAAGAGGCCCATTCCTGGGGACTCATTGAGACCTACCTGCTCACCTTTCTCAAAGTCAGGGTCTTCCTTGGAAAGGAATGATTCGAGGGCCAGATTCCCAGAGGGAAGCCAGGGAGAAAGTAGTTGATGGAGACTCAGACGGTCAATTGTGTTTGGACACATGTGGACACGTGTGGCTATTTACATGTAAATTAAATTAATTAACATTTACATGTAAATGTAAATTAATTAACATTTGATAAAACTAAAAATTCAATTCCTTGGTCATACTAGCCACATGTTAAATGGCTAGTGACTATCCGATTAGAGAGCACAAATAGAACATTTCTGCCACGGCAGTAAGCTCTATCGGACAACACTGCTGTAAGGCATTTTCTGTGTCTTAAGCATCTTATTCCTCTTTGCTCCCCAGGAATGTCTGTCTGGCCTCCTGCATCCTTGTCCGAGCTCTGCCTATGGGGGTGCTTGGCTCATGGCACCCCATTGCCTGAAACCAGAAGAGGGGTCAAGATGAACCTGTTTATTCACCCTACAGTAGAACCATTTATGTTTAAATAAGAATAACCCACATAAAATGGGCCGTTAAAAGTTACAACTCTTCCATTAACTTCACAACTGATCCCGGGAGTGCACAGGGAACCTTTGACTCAGGGAGCTTTCAAAGTAAAGAAACCAGAGAGCACCAAAAATGACGCGATGTTGGGTCTCCAGGTGGAGACAGTTGTCCCTTGCTGGTTCTTTCCTTCCAAACCGAAGGAGTTTCCTCAAGTGCAGGACCACGTCACGTAGGAAATCACGTTTTCAGATGGGCTGCTCTAAGCAGTATCAAGGAAGGAGAGAAAGGAAGGGAGGGAGGAAGGGAGAAAAATCAAGGGAGGGTCATGATGAGCATAAAACCCTTCAAACTTCTACAGCTTTGAAAGATCTCACAGGTTCCAACAGGCACCTTACCACCTTGTGTGAGACTTACATTGAGACATAAGGAAACTTGTTATTGTCGTGCTGAATATGCATATGAGGAAATTAAGGCTCGAAGGGCTTCAGAGACTTGGCCCGATGAGCCTCCTCTGTCCCCAAGAAGTGGTCCTGCTCTCGCGCCTCAAGGGTCAAAAGTGGGAGAGCCTGCAAGCCGGAGCAGGCCCCCAGCTCCAGCGCTGCAGGCGGCAGTAGCTGTGTATGGACCGTGAAGCAACAGGAATTTTCTGCCAGTTGAGAGCAGAAAGCCCTTTAGCAGGGGAAGCAGCAGGTGAGACCGCAGGAGGTGAGCTACGGAAGGAGGCAACTGAGTGAAAAGCAGGGGATGCATGAGCTCAGCAAAGAAAGTGGCCAGGGGAGAGAGGGGGTCTGCAGTCAGTGGCAGCCAAGTCTGGGTCCCGCGTGAGGCCAGGCCGGGGCAGAGGCCGTGGGCTCTGCGGCCCGAGGCAGCTCCTTGACCAACTCCACCTGGAGTGCCCTTGTCAACACCCACGGGGTGAGCACCGGACTGCTAGAAACTTCGGTATAAACTCATCTCCCGGTCATGAAGTTCTTCTTAATCAAATCCCTTTTTGTTACAAGTTTTATAGCAGGGTAGTTATCCATTGTTCCCCACACTCCAAAATAAGGGCTGGTTATCTTGATGACGATTTCTCAAACCTTTTTAACTGTGATCCAAGTAAGAAATGTACTTTACGTCGTGACCCAGTATACACAAACGCACGTCCTTGATCTGAAAGGGTGGTTTCACAGAGCAGTGCATTTATTAAGATGCACGTTAGCACTTTCTCTTCTCTTCTTGTCTCCTCTCTCATCTAGTCTCATCTCTTCCCTTCCCTTTCCTTCTATTTCTTTTGGAAAAATGCTGGTCACAGCACACTGAATTGATTTTGCACCACACTGGTGGATCTTGATCTGCAGTTTAAAAAAACACTGATCCTGATGAATTGTATAAAAACGTCTTGCTGCCCTTCTCTCTTACTGTGCTCCCTGTGTGACCCCTTCTGTTTTGAAGGTGTAATCTCTGGGTATGAGTGCTGCATAGTGCATAGAAAGGTTAGGGGAAAGTTCTCGTCACTTCTCCTATCAAACATAGTGATGCAACTGGTATCCAAGGGACAGTCCACTTCTTGGCCTGGCGGTTGGCTCTTCCTGCAAAATGTATAACCAAGATAGTGGTGATAGCCATCAGAGGCCCCTGTGTATTTGTGCTGGGCACTGCCAGGCTGTTAACAGGTTTATCTCAATTAGCCTTAGCTACAACCCTATGAGGTCGGTGTGATTACTTCTAATTTTATAGATGAAAAAACTGAGCTCGCAATAGACGACCCACTGGTCTCTAGTCACACAGTGGCAGAGCTGGGATTCAAACCTAGCTCTGGCTATATCCAAAGATTTTATTATCTCGGGAACAACTGAGTTAACATCAGTATTATTCCATAAAACAAAAATGCCAGTGTCTTGTGATATCTCTCTCTCTCTCTCTCTCTCTCTCTCACACACACACACACACACACAGATCAGACTGGCATATAATTTGTTGGCCAATTTGTCATGACTTGTTATGGCTGCATACCAGGCATATTGTATGCAGCCCTGTCTGGTCTCTGTGTCCCTATGGGGAGAAAAAGGGGAAGGTGTTAGAGGACTGTAAACCCCAAGGGGGACTTTCTGCATGCCAGCAGCCTCCTTGCACTGCAGCAAGGCTGCCCTGGTGAGCACTGTGCTTCGGCTTGTGCACTTGCACTCTGCCCTACTTCTAGGGTATCTTCCTGTACCGCAAAACCAAAAATGACCTTCCTCGGACCTCTCCGAAGCTATTATTCTGCAGATGAATTAAATTCCTCCAATGAATTGTTCTTTGGAAGACAGAATTGAGGTGGCAGCCACCATCCTGTGCTCTTTGGCTATTTTCCTGCTGGAAAGCAAGGTTGTAGAGATGTAGCTTTTTTCCTGCAGCAGCTTCTTAGGCTCTCGAGGAGCAATTGTGGTGGGCACAGTGGCTGATAGCCACATTCCAGACCCATACACCAGCTTTGAGAGTTGACAGTTGCAGGGCCCAGCTGCAGGGCTGGTTTCCTGATTCTGGGTTCCTTACCCCTGCATCGTGGCTATGGATGTGTTGAACCTGGCAGCTCCAGCCCCAAAGGAGTGACTCCCCTGAGGGGTAAGTCCCAGGGTGCTCTAAGAGGCATTCCTGGACCCAGCCTGCAGCCCACATGGTTCTAGCCCTTCCAAAGAATTTTAGGCACCTAATCCCTCGTGCTAAATCCCTTTCATTTAATAAATAGAAAACACTATTAAATAGAGCTGGCTTCTATTTATTGCACAGAACCTGACTGGTACATTGTCCTTAGCCCCCTGAGCACACAACCCCTTTCTAAACAAGTCCAACAAAGCAGTCTCTCGTTCAAACAAGGATGCCCATTCTGTCCTCTGGGGCTGAGGCTTTGTTCATAAACCTTGTTAGTTTATCACTTTGGTTCATTGATTTGTATGAACTTATTTGCGTCTATTGATCACAAACAAAAACGTTCCGGCATTAGTTGGTTTTGTTAGTGGGAACAAACAAACAGTCCTGGGGAAGCTGGCAGCTCACGTGCTTAGACAGGCATCCCTTCTCTTGGGCAGTTCTGAGACTCAGAAGGCTTTCTGCAGAGGCAGGACATACCCAGGAGAGGTTTTACTGCCACCTTCGAGCCCTGAAGATTGGCCCTCAGAAGCCAAAAATAGAAGACTCACGTCTTCTATTCCCTGAGTCCCTAGGAGTAAGGGGACAAAGGGGGTTTGTGGGCCACCTAGGGCAGGGCAATAGGGTCTGAGTGGTGGGATCCCCTGATGGTGTGTGGAGGGCTGTCTACCACAGGAACCCAACCTTGGGCAGAGCTAACAGCATGACAGCTGGCAACGTTGTACAGATGTGGGGAGTGAGGCCCAAGGAGGGGAAGGGACCTTTCCCAGGTCACACACTGAGTTAGCAGAAGGACAGTGGCAGCAGCCCAGGTCTCCTGGATGCCACTCAGTGCTTTCTACCCCAGCATACCAACCACCCCTTTCTCCACAGGGCACAGGAGAGAGGCATCTTTCTCCTGGAGGGTGGGGCTGGGACACATCCATCATTGAGAAAAAGCTGGTGTATGAGGTTGGGTGGTGATGAGCTACATCCATCACAGTCCTGATGGCAAACAGGTAGCACACTCAAGTGGGGTCATTTGAGGAGATTTTAATAAAGGGACATTTACAAAGCTGGGGGTAGCATGTGGAGAGACTACAAAGGGTGTTTCATGACTGCCTTGGGTCTGGGGACAAGGGGAGGATCAGTACTTGGAACCCAGAGAGAGAGGGAGCTGGGTGCAGAGGCTACCAGACAAGAGCTGTGACACTTGGTTAAGGGAGATGATGAGCCTATAACAGCTCCCCAGGGAGGGAGCCAGGGGAAGAAACACCCCTTCTCCTGCCCTCAGACCTCCTGCTAGGGGGTCCCATTGGCTGAAAGCACCCGGAAGCAGGGCTGAAGGAGCCCAGTGAAACTGTCCATAAGGGTTAGCCTCTTGGGCATAGAGCTGGGCGGATGGATAATAATAAGGATATATAGCCCAAGGGGGTCCTTGGCTTTGGGGAAAGGGAGAGAACCAACTATCCAGATCCTCCGGAGAGGACGGGGAGTGAGTTCAGAGAACCAGCCCTCTCCTGTCTGTTTGAGAACCTGATTCCACTGTGCAGGAAGGTGGCCTGGGACACGAAGCAGCCCTCCTGGGGGTACCCCTGAGGTAGTTAGATTGGGGTTCAGAGGCGTCCTTCAGGACAGCTGCTTGGCCACCCCACTCTTTGTAAAGGTTGGCAGCCGCCACCTGAGGAATGGGAAAGATGGAAGGGAGTGTGATCAGCTGCTGTAGTGTACACAGTTTTAATACAGTGTGGGAGATTTCAGGGCACCAACCATGCAAAGCAGAGATAAGTCAACAAGTATGAAGTAGCACCTCACCCAAGTGACTTAGCACCAGTTAAGGCAGAAAGTGGGCTTGTCTCAACTATGGCTATTTCCAGGGTCCTCTCAGTTGCTGGCTTTTTACCTCCCTCTGACCTTGGGACTGTCCACCCCCTGCCTCCTCTGGCTGGACCACATTCCTCCTGCCCTTCCCAGACAGAGCCTTCTTCCCCCACTAAGTGCTGGCGAGGCATGGCCCCTTTCTGCCTGGGCACCAGGCCCATCTCCTCAGCCTTAGGTCAAAATGCACATAACACAGACAATGTGTTGATCTGAAGCAGATGCCAGATGGAATTAAATGTGCAAAGATTTTAATAGGAGAAACACCTGTGAGAGAAAATTAGGCGGAATGCAGGAGGCAGGAGCACCATCAGACTGCAATGCAATACTCACCCCACCTGAAGGAGAGAAGGAAGGAAGCTGGGTGGAAGGCTCCTAGATTGTCATGCAGTTTAAGGAAAATGGCAAGGTTGTCAGGGAGTCCTCGAGCCAAAGTCACTTGTCAGAGGAGACCTGAGGCTCCCAGGAATAGGCTTGCCTTGGTGTCTCTTCTGTGCTCAATCATTGGCTGGGAGCAGCCCATGAGAAGTGTAGTCTCAGTGCAAAAGTGAGCTGGGACCCTTGGACAATTATGCTGCCTGTAGATGGAGGTCTTCAAGGCACCGTTTCAGGGCTGTCATGGACATCCCACCATTCCACCAGCTCACCCTTTTCTCCCCTGCCAGCCTTCACTATCCGTCATGTGCAGTGTCTCTGGCAAAGTCTTCCTTCTTCACCAATAGGTTCTTGGTTTCCTTCATCTCTCCTCCTCTTGTACAATCTTTTCTTTTTTTCTGTGCTCTTACCCCTTCTCTAGCTCTTTCATTCTTTATCAGCTCCTCTGGATATTTTTCATCTTGCTGGATCCAAAGTTTTTCCTGGATGTCTCAACATTCCCTAGTTCACCTGTGCTAGACAGATAACTCCCCTCCTCTCCACCCCCCTGGGTTGTCCAGCTATCCAGTGGTCTTTCATCTGTAACATTTACAATATTTTAATACCAACACCTCTCATTTGCATTATATTTTGCCTTGGTTTGGGTTCCCCTGAGAGAGCCTGAAGCAATGACTTGGGTGCAGATAATTTGTTTGGGAGATGATCTCAGAATGTGGCAGTGAGGGGGCAGAGAGAGAAAGACTGGCAAGAAGGGAAAGCTAACTGTCTGTTATTGAGCTGGGGACCACTGTAAAAGACTGTAGTTCAGTCCTGTTAGGTATATCCTAGGGAACCATACAGAATATGGCTCAGAATCGTCTCTTCAAAGGATGGCAGGCTGGGGCACTTGCCATTGCATCCTGCCCCCCATTAGGTGAGGGTTCCCCTTGGGGTTGTTCCCTCCCTGCCTTTCCTGGCTGTGCCTGGAAATGTTGCTCAGCTCTGAAGAAAGCCCAGAGGCAGAAAAACAGAAGTGCCTGGAGGACAACCATAGATGTGCTGAAATCAGAGCTGTGAAGCACAATGAACTTCTCCTGCATGTCTCATCCTCCCAACTCTCTGATCTGGGAGCCCCCTTCGATCTGTAGTACCCTTTTTAAGGAAGTAGTGGGTGGTCTCACCATCAAGAAATGTGTACATTCTCAGCTCTCAAGAGGATAGCTGGGGGCTTCCACATCATTGGGGGCGTCTGCCCAGGGTCCGCTGAGTGTGTCATCAGGGTGACAGCACAGGGGCACAGGAGGTGTCCATCTGAAATCCAGCCTGCCCTGGGCTTCTGGTCTCTCAGGTGCCAAGACATCCCTCTCAGGTTTCTCTCCCTTCTGAACACCTCATCTCAGAAATCCAGTAAGAAAATAAGTCTCCTCAGAGAGATGGCTTCCCAGAAGGTAGAGATGATTACAGGATCTCCATATGGGAAGATAAGCAGGACCCTCCAGGACCTCCCTTCCAGGGCCAGGGTACATTGGTATGAGTGCACACACTCGGCTTTAAAATCTGGCTCTCGTTGGAAAGCAGCATCGCCATCATAAATAGGTGTATTGAGGTGACAGAACAGGTGGAATAAACCATCTCCTGGGCCTGGGCTCATGGTACAAACCCATGGAAGTAGCGCTCAGGCTGCCTCAGCCTTCACCTTGCTGTGCAGCCTCATCACATCTCTTCCCGTCTCTGGCCCTCAGTTCTTCCGGTTGAAAAATGCAGTTCGGCGAGATGACTTCTGTGGTGCTTTCTAGCTCTGTCTTTTTTCAATCACGGATCGTCATCTATATCTGTCCTGGGTTGTCCATGCAAATCAGGAGTTTCCTGAGGCTGACCCTTCTTTGCTGAAATTTGGGGGACATGAGTTTTTGTCCCTATCATCTCCAGAGACTAATACTGACTAAGTGCCTACAGACACTCTGTGCTGAGAGTCCCTCCCTGAGCCTTGGCAGTTCCTGTCTTCAAGAGAAGAGACAGATGCATGTGGGGTGCAGATTAATCTCCCATGTCCTTTTCCATCCTCTTTGGGGGATTAAGTCAGAGTACATTGTGTGCAAGTTTGGGTATGGGTGGAATTTGGGAGTAGAAAGGACTAGTCACAAAATGATAAAATCTTTGTTAGAGTTGCATGGAATATCAGAAAGGATTAGAATTTGCAGTTAGAAGTAAGTTCAAATCCTGGCTCTGCTTCTTACTAACTTCATGTTTTTGAGAAAACTGTATAAAACTTCACTTTCCTCATTTGTACAATGGGGATATTCCTGGCATGTAGAGTTTATTAGCAACAATATATTTAAGTACCCAGCAAATAGCAGATGTTCAATAACTGGAAGGTATTATTTGAGGGTAGAGACTAGAGTAGTTAAGATTGTTTTGGTTGCAAGCAACAGAAAGTGACCAGCTAAGTTAAACGGAAAAGGAACTTTGTCTGAAGAATACTGGGATATCTCACATAGCCAGGATCCAGGATTGAAAACAGGACCACTCCAGAGATCTAAGCAGCATGAGTTGCCTTTCTCCTAAGAAACCACTTTTGAAAGAAGTCAGCTTCAAATATTCCTGGTCCCTTGACTGAGTTTCAAGTTCCAGAGAGAGAGCGAGACACACACAGAGAGAGACAGAGATACAGAGAGAGAGGGACTGTCTTAGTTTCCCACTGCTATGACAAATGCCACACAATGGTTTGGCTTAACAAGAGTTTAATGCATCATGGTTTCAGAGGTTAGAAGGCTTGCTTCCTACTGGGGTCAGTAGATTGCTGGCTGGCTGGCCAGCCGTCCTTGGGTTACTTGGCTTTCCCAGCACATGGTGATATACTCTCCTTTCTCTTCTGGGTTCAACTGACTTCCAGCTGCTGGCTCCCCCATGGCTTTCTCAGCACAAGGCCTCCATAATAGGATTAAGCCCCATCCTGATTCAGTTGGTCACACCTTAATTAAAAATAGCATCTTCTAAAGGTCTATTTACAATGGTTTAACACCCACAAAATGGGATTAAGATTAAGAATATGCTTTTTTTGTCTGGAGTACAAAATTCAACCTACCACAGGGAGGGAAGGAGGAGAAAAGGGAGGGGAGAGAGGAAGGGAAGGAGGGAAGGAGGAAGAGAGAATAAGACAGAGAGACATAAGGAGGGAGAGAGAAAGAGACAGAGAGAGAGAGGGAGGGAGGGAGGCAGTGAAAGGAAGGGAGAGGGGGAGGAAGGAAGGGAGGTGGGGAAGGAAGAAGGGAAAGGGAAAGAGAGAGACGGAGTCCGTGAGAGAGAGAACAAGTTCCCCGGAGAAGCTGGCGATGGAGAAAGGGCCCGTAGTTCTGACTGGCGGGTAGACTTGATTTTATTCTGTGGGGTCCTTTTCTTCCTACCTTAGTTTATTTGTATTATTATTGTTATAATTATTATTATTATTTACATTATTGTTTATATTTTGGACCATACACTTTTCTTTTATTTATTTTTTTAAGATACTTAAATTACACAAATGTCACATAAAAAATATAGGGGATTCCCATATGCCCCACTCCCCACACCTCCTACATTTTCCCACTTTAACAACAGCTTTCATTAGTGAGGTACATTCATTGCAATTGATGAACATATTTTGGAGCATTGCCACTAAGCATGAATAAAAGTTTACATTGCAGTTTACACTCTCTTCCACCCAATTCTATAGGTTATGGCAAAATATAGAATTGCTTGCATCTGTCATTGCAATGCCATTCAGGACAATTCCCAAGTCCAGAAAATGCCCCCACATTATACCTGTTTTCCCTCTCCCTGTCCCCAGAACCCCCAGTGGCCACTATCTCCACATCAATGATATAGTTTCTTCCATTGCTAGAATCACAGTAAGTCTACAGGAGAATAACAGTAAGTCTACTTTAGTCCATAGTTCATTCCTAAATCCTAAGGATTCTGGGATGGCAATGTCCACTCCACCTCTAATTGAGAGGGGGCTGCGATCCCATGGGACTGATGGATGGGACTCTCTTGCTTGCAGTTGTAGACTCTCTCGTTCCTTGGGATGATCATTGTCCATCATCACCTCCTTGTTAGTTGTCCTGGGTAAGACCAATGACCTGGAGAGTAGGTGTTGCAACTCTGTTGAGATTCAGGGCCCAGCTGGCACATGGACAGCCCAGAGATTTAAGTCTCTTGGACATTCACCTACCAACTCTAATACTAATTAAAGGTTCAAATAGAAGGACAGAAGAGCCATGTGTAGGGAAACCACAACTGAGTCCAACTCTGTCACTCTGGGGAGCATAAATTCCAAAGTAGGGTCTACTGGCAAAGTACCAAACTTCTGAGCTGTCTGCCCTGACTATAGTGTCTGGATGTCTCCAGAGAGGGTTGGGGGAGGGAGCAGGTGAACACTGGGGATTGGTGGGTAAATGGTTGAAACTACAATGTTGGGAATGCTCTTTTGGCAATACGTATTATTTTTATAACTTGATTTTTAGATTTTTGGTTGAGTAGATGCTACAAGGTGATCCTTTTTTAAAGCAATGGGTGAGGGTGAGGTGGGGGGGACACAAAGGGGCTTTTCCCCCCAGCGCTGCCCTGAGCACACTGGGCCTCTGGAAGGGACCAAATCGCTGCCATTCCACAAGGCAGGCTCCAGTGACACTCGAGGCACCCTCCCCCCTATCAGCTTGCACTGATGAGAGCAGCTGCCCCACGGGCCTACGGACCCCACGTTCTGGGCACCCCCACGCCCCAGCCTGCTGATGTGTGGGGTCCAGCCACACGTGTGTGTTTTGTTTTCTTTTTTAATTGTTATAAATGTAGTGACATTAGTTAAACTGGAAAAAAAAGAGCAATGAGAGGAAGGAAGGAAGGGAGGTGAGGAAGGAAGCAGGGAGAAGGAGAGAGAGAGAGACAGAGTCAGTGATAGAGAGACCAAGAGAGAAAGAAAAAGAGAGAGGGAGGGAGGAAAGTGGCAGGAAGTGGGAGGGAGAGAGACAGAGAGACAGACTCAGAGAGAAACCGAGAGAGACTCAGAGGAGGAAGGGAAGGAGGCAGGAAAAGGGAGGGAGGGAAGAGAGAGAGAGATCTGATTGGCTGGGCTTGGCTCAGGGGACTGACCTTGGATCAGTTATTTATAGTGAGGAGGGCAAAATCACAGAGTACAGACTTGACTCCTAGAGGTCTGCCAGTCCCTGGGCATCAGGGCCTTTACCAGCGATTGGAGAGTCCTTAGGAGCCAGACTCCCACTTCAATTACTGTCCAGTACAGGCACATGTCTTTAAGGATGTCCCGGTCTGGGCCCGGCCTTTGCTTCTGAACAGACCCTTGAACCCTGGAGATGTGGACAATGCAAATTTCAATGCTGAGAGTGAGGCTCTGACAAGCCAGAGCTACCCTCTTCTCCCCACACATACAACCACAATAAGCCAGCAGATGATTAATAGATGTCACACCCTCTATTTATCACTAGCAACTACAGTCACCAGTTACTGGAATGGTTGAGAAAAGATTGAGATCTCTACTTTGCTTTCACTGATTTCCACAAGCCTCTACTATGCGTACTACTCATCAACATAGATAATTTGCATCGCAGATGTTCTTGTTTTGTGCCTGTGCATGTTTCTTATTCCCTTGATATCCCAAGGAATAGAGAGCCTGCCAACAGGATGTTCAAATTATTCAAAAAGAAGTATCATAGTACTTTCTAGAATCCCAAGTGTTACCACTGAATGGAGTCTCAGAAATCACCTTGCCCAGTAGTTCTCAATTTTAGTTGTGCATTAGAATTATAGGGGTTATTATTATTATTTTTTAAATACTAATGCCCAACCTTCACCCCCAGAAAATCTGATTTAATTGGTCTGGGTTAATGCCCAGGAGTCAGTATATTATTTTTTAAACTGCCAGGTGATTTTCATGTGCAGAGTTGAGAATGATTGGTTTGGTTCAAGCTTTATTTCACAGACAGGAAAACTGAAGCAAAGTGGAGCCCATTTGCTTAAATTTACTTAACTGGTTATTTAATGAACTGAGACTTGAACCCAAGTTCAAGAGTTGTTTTTCCTTGGATAACTGATTGCCCTCATCTCATTAGAAGACAGAAGAATTCAAGATGGAGTTAGATATTAGATTTGGCATGGATTTGGAGAGGAAGTTTAGGCTGAGAGGAACCAAGACTAGGGCAAGCAATCCAGGAATACTGGACGAGGAGAGCCACAAATGAGACCTTAAATATGAAACACATTGTAAACTATAAAATAGCACACACAAGTCAGTTTCTGGTGTGAGAATGATCTTAAGTGTGAGTGAGCTCTAGGTCATTGTTCCTAAACTTGCAGTCTGTAAAAGAAAAAGGCTGTTGGTCAATATCTGAAACAAAAAGAAAGCTATGACTAAAAGATTTCATTCACCTTAGCTTCCCCTGGGGACCTCCATCTAACAGGGGACATGTTGCCTTTTCCTTACATAGCCAGGTTTTGTGTCTGCTACTCAGTTTAGGGATACATACACACATGATAAAAAGTAAAAACAAGCAATGACTAAAACAAAACAGCATAATGTTTACCTCTGGGGTTGCAGGAGTATGCAATTGGGGGGGGGGTAGGGGGGTAGATAACACACAGGGGCTTGCTTCATTACTTGCCCAAGTCATGAAGAAAAGATGTGCTGGCTACATACAATCTCTCCAAGCAAAACATGATGTGGGACTTATATACAGTTTTAGGGTCAGGGATTATTTTGGAATTGTGGTGGTTTTATATATGGATTACACTGGTGTCAGCCTTAGACATGTGCTTATTTAGGCAAAATTTCACTAGATTAAGTCAACTGCTGATTGACTAACCTTCAAAGCATAAGGCTGTCATTTATTGGTTGACTTTCAGAAGTGTGTTAATGAAGCAAGTTACCATTTAAACTGATTAAACTGAGGCATGTTGTCATTGACTGATCTATCAGGTTTAAAACTGGTTCTATAAAATAATCAGTCTTTTTCTAAGAATGTAGAGACTTCCATTGTATTCTCATTCGATGGTTCAAAATTGCCAATTAAAGGATTTGTGTTTCCAAAATGAAAATACCAATGGAATGACAAATATAAATGGCTCAAAATAGATCCAGGATGAGGTATATTGTTGTGAAATTTTGAACCTAGGGACAGGAAGATTCCAAAATCTTCCAGAGAGAATACAAGTCACTTGCAAATGATCACAAAACAGAGTGACTTTGACTTAAAAACTAGAAGGTATAAGGCAATGAAGCAGTGCCTTAAATATTCTGAAGGAAAATTATCTTCAACCAAGAATTCTATACCCAGCCAAACTATCACCCCAAAATAAGGGCAGAATAGGACATCTTCAAAAATGCAGACTCTTAAAAAATTTACTTCCCTTACACCCTTCTTTAAGAAATTTGGGGCTTGTGTTAACCAAAATGAGAGAATAAACCAAGAAAGAGGAATATATGAAATATATGGAGAAGAAAACCCATCACGGGTAAAAGGTGAGGATGATTAAGGAAGATCCCAAGGTGACAGCTCTACAGCAGACATAGAGGGCAATTAGTCCAGATGTGTGTGGCTCAAGGCATATTGAAGACTCATGAATGAGAATCCCAGCTACAATATTATCTTCCTTTTGATCTAAGGATGGAATTCTCTGGTGAGATTGGCCCAGGCTTGTGTTAATTGTGTGCTGTGTTGCCAAACTATGACCAAGAGACTCCATTCAACTCAGCTTTCCCTGGGAGCCTTCATCTAACAGGAGCCATCTTGCCTTTTCCTAGGTTTGTACCTGCTACTCAGTTTGTGGATACACATATAGGTAGTTAAAAGTAAAAACAGTGATCAAAACAAGATGGTATAATGGTTATCCCTGAGGGTGAGGGAGCATGCAGTTGGGGAGCAACACACAGGGACCTCTAAGGTACTGATATTTCTTAACATTGAATAAAATCATAATGATTCTTTATACTGTAACTATGTTTTACATACTCTTCTGTATGTATGATATATTTCACAATTTAAAGTATCTGAATCACTTGATATAAATAAACCAGCAGTGATGCTTACTAAGCTTCTTTCTGAAGGTGAATTATTCTCTATACTAAAAAAAGCTCAGTGAAAACTCCAAATGGTTAAGAGGAACAGTTTCACTGTCTCTTCCTACTGCAGCAAGATATTTTTAAAAATAAATAAATGATTTCTGACTTCTTAAAAGCCTAAACACAATGAAAGCTTTTTAATTTTGTTGATTATCATCTGCATTTGTAATGGCTGAACAAGTATCCATTCACCTCACCCTCTCTGACAAGGGACTTCCTAATAATTATTAAATTGGAGAAGGTGGAATGGTCTCCTATACATCATAATTATTTTAGATCTGAAACTTCCCTTTTGATAGCTGATACATAATAGAAACAGGAAGGGGAGGAGAAGGGTATACTCAGTCTATGTGTAGGAAAGTCTGGGAGGGTAAGAGAAAGTGCCCCACATGGTCTCCGACAGTGACATCACTCACCAGTAAAATTGTGGCCAAAGGATGATGGTACTCACCAATCAGCTTGGAAATTTAAGACTGATTTGCAAGATTGCTTGAGATCTCATATTTTCAATGAATGAAAATATATTGAAGCTACTGGTTCAATAATTTGGGTCCATTTTACTGAAACCAACTTATGTGGTTTGATGGTTTGAAGCTTTATGTCCAGAAAAAACACGTTCTTAAATTTAATCCATTCCTGTGGGTGTGAACCCATTGTAAGAAGGACCTATTGATGAGGTTACTTTAGTTAAGAAGGTGTGGCACACCTCAATCAGGATGGATCTTAATCCGATTACTGGAGCCCTTTGTAAGTGGGGTAAAATTCAGACAAACAGAGAGAAAGGCACAAGGAAAAGCCAGAAGCTGAAATTCAATGGAACCTGGTAGAGAACAGAGAGGCCAGGAGAGGCTGCCAGATGAATTGCCATGTGGCAGAAGAGCCAAGGGCCAATGATCGCCAGCAGTCAGCAGTATTACAATTAGCCCAGTGCTTGTTTGACCAAACAACTGGGCACCATTACCTGGTTGAGTTGACACATTAGCCTAATCATCACAGCCCACCCCTTGTCAACTTGGCAGCCATACACAGCACCTTAAAACATACTAAGTCTCTAAATAAAAACAATAACACACACACACACATATATATATATACACACACATTTTTTTCCACCTAACAATACTCAACTGGCCTGTGCACAACTGGAAATGCAGTAAATCCCTCCAGACAGTGTGCAAGTTCTTGGGTAGTGTTCATTCTTAAACTTGACATCCTTAAATAATAAATGAAATGAGTATAACTTATGACATAAGATAAGGGGAAAGGATAGGATAGGGAAGAAAACAAAGATATTCCTTTCACATACATATACAAATATAACAAAACAAGGAAGGAGTATTCATGACCACTACAGTCCTCAGTTTCTGTAACTGGTCACATAGCTGAAGTTTGTATTTATTACCACCTTCTTCCACTACCCATTCCATGTTCACTTTACTCTCAGCAAGCACCTCAGTTGGCTGTGGTTCTTTGCCTGGTGGGGTGACCCAAACCTTCATTCCTGAAGATTCTGGATCATTGTTAGTCCTGCCTGGATTGGGATGTTGCAATTTTCCATTGACTTTAATCACAGACCATGGCACTACTAACAGATGCCTTGGAGATCTCTTGTATTCCGGTCAAAATCTTCTTTACCTCCATTGTGTAGGTGCAGTCCTATTTCCCCTTGATAGTCAAGATCAATCACCCCAGCCTGTACAGTAATTCCCTTCTTTGCCTGTTGATTCAGAGGCATGAGGAACCCAAAGTGGCCAGGTGGCAGTCTCAACTTCCAGTTCAATGGAATCGTTGGTGTGTTCCCTGGTGAAAGCACTCCTCCTCTTAGAACTAAGACCTGTAGACTAGCAGAGCTTTAGATTGTAGGGACAGGAAACAAACATTTTCCTAGTAGATCACTATGGGTAACAGTGAGTGGTGCCACTCCCATTTTCACCCCTTGACTCTTGGACCCATGAATCCTGGCTATGGGAGAAATAGCACCATAGAATGGACAATGATTTAGAGCACACACAGCCTCCTGGAGAATATTGCCCAGCATTGAAAGGTATTGCCCCCTAGTTGGCACTGTAGTTGCGTCTTCTAAAGGCCATTCCACTGTTCTATCAATCCAGCTGCTTCAGGATGATGGGGATCATGGTAAGACTAGAGAACTCCATGAACATGTGTCCATTCCCACACATCATTTGCTGTGAAATGGGCCCCTTGATCACAAGCAATGCTGTGTGGAATACCATGGTGGTGGATAAGACATTTGGTAAGTCCACGGATGGTGGTTTTGGAAGAAGCATTGTGTGTAGGGAAGGCAAACCCATATCTGGAGCATGTGTCTATTCCAGTTAGAACAAATCACTGCTCCTTCCATGATGGAAATGGTCTGGTGTAATCAACCTGCCACCAGGTAGCAGGCTGATCACCTCGGGGAATGGAGTCACATTAGGGGCTGAGTGTGGGTCTCTGCTGCTGGCAGATTGGGCACTCAGCAGTGGCTGTAGCCAGGTCGGCCTTGATGAGGGTAACTCTATGATGCTGAGCCCATGCATATCCTCCATCCCTACCTCCATGGCCACTTTGTTCATGAGCCCATTGGGCAATGACAGGAGTGGCTAGGGAAGAGGCTGATGCTACCCACAGTCACCTTATCCACTTGATTATTAAAATCTTCCTCTGCTGAAGTCACCCTCTGGTGAGCATTCACGTGGGAGGCAAATATTTTCATGTTTTTTGTCCACTCAGAAAGGTCTATCCATATACCTCTTCCCCAGACCTCTTTGTCACCAATTTTCCAATCATGGTCCTTCTAAGTCCCTGACCATCCAACCAAACCATTGGAACAGTCCATGATTCAGTGTACAAATGCACCTCCGGCCAGTTCTCCTTCCAAGCAAAATGAACAACCAGGTGCGCAGCTCGAAGTTCTGCCCACAGGTTGCCCTCAGCTTTGTCGTTCAGTATCCCAGAAAGGGGCTGCAGTGCTGCAGCTGTCCACTTTCAGGTGGTACCTGCATATGGTGCAGAACCATCTGTAAACTATGCCCGAATTTTCTCTTCCTCAGTCAACCAATTGCAAGGAATTCTCCAAGAGGCTATAACTCTGGGCTGGGAAAGAGAAGGTAATGTGGCAGAAGTGGTGACCATGCGCATTTGGGCTACTTCCTCATGTAACTACTTGTGTTTCAGGACCTGCTTGAGCCCTATCTCATATATACGACTTCTACTTTATGATGGAATGCTGCTCTGCATGCCCAGCTTTATGGTTTGGTGGGCCAGACAATACCCAGCTCATGTTCTCATGGTAACTTGTTGGCCCATGGTTAAGCATTCAGTCTCTACTAAGGCCCAGTAGCAGGCCAAAAGCTGTTTCTCAAAAGGAGAGTAGTTATCTGCAGAGAATGGTAGGGCTTTGCTCCAAAATCCTAAGTGTCTGCATTGAGATTCTCCTATAGGGGCCTGCCAAAGACTCCAGATGGCATCTCTATTTGCTACTGACACTTTCAGCACCATTGGATCTGCTGGATCATATGGCCCAAGTGGTAGTGCAGCTTGCACAGCAGCCTGGACCTATTGAAGAGCTTCCTCTTGTTCCGTCCCCACTCAAAACTAGCACCTTTTCTGGTCACTCTTTAACCTAAGAGCTTGAAATTTGGGGAATTCACTTGCACTGTAATTCAGCCATGTGCAAGATAAGAGTTGGGTATGGTGTCCAGAAATCTTGGCACTATGGCTACAAGAGATAAAGGCTTCTTTTCAGGCAGTCATAAAAGCAGTCATGTCCTTGAACCTGAAATTTAAGGATCTAAGCATATTACTTTCTTTCCCCAAGTTCTCCAGCACAGTTAGGAGCAACCAACCCACCCCACTGTGTTCCTTATTGTCACTAAATGTCACTAAAATGTTCTGTGGCTGCACCTGGTCATCCAAAGCTTTGCCTTCTACAGGAACTCAATTACATATGTCTACAGGTGGTAATTTAACCAGCTGTTTTGCCATTTCTCACAATGGACTACCAGTGTCCCCTCTACCACTGGAAATGTGGCCATTAATGCTTTTAAATCTAATCAAATCAATGGACCAATTTCAGCTAACCCAGAACTAATTCAGAGAACCCATCTATTGTAGATTGAATCATGCCCTCCAAAAAGACATGTTCAAGTCTTAATCCCCAGTCCTGTGAATGGGAACTCATTTGTAAATAGGATCTTTGATGATGCTATTGGTTCAGATGAGGCCAAACTGGGTTAGGGTGGGATTCAATCCAATCTGACTGGTGTCTGTATAAGCAGTGGAAATTTGCACAGTCAGTAGGAGGCAGCCAGGGAGAGAAGCAGAGAATGAGTTATGTATTGCCACCACCAGAACCCTACAGACATCAAAGAAAGCATGTCCTCGCTCTCAAAGTGAGGCAATATATTCCTATTGTTTGAGCCAACTAGGCTGAGGTACTTTGTTATAGGGGCCCTGGCAAACTATGTAAGACACCATCCTTAAGATTCTGCTTTCTGAAACCTCTGGCACCAAATTCTATATCGGTCAGAGCTACAATAGGAAGGACATAGAATAAGGGGTTTATATTAGGGATTTGACATTATGTGGAAGCTGGTCGAAAGTCTCAGGTTGGCTGTTTTTTTCTGTGTCTAGTGCTGAGCATGAAATAACAGGGCAGACATTTGGGAAGGAAAAGGGTTGTAAAGTAGGAGAGAGCAGGGTCAACTGGGACCCCATGAGCAGTGAGCTAAAACCTGTGCCCACGTCTCCCGTCTTCAAGCTCTGACCTCACTGCCGTGGAGTCCCTGCAAGAGAAGCTGGGGCTCCTGCTGCATAATCACACGTGCACACTTGCACCTGGCCCAGAATCTGGAAGCTGAAAGAAGAGATCTGGCGGGAGCTGGAGGAGCTGAGAGCCCCGCTGCCGCCCACACCAGCAAGGTGAGCCAGCAGATTTGCAAAACTCACGTGCGGTACAGCAGGGCCTGAGTGCCATCCTTCAGAGAGTATGTATCCTTCACTTCCACCTTCCAAAACCCCTGCAAATTTCTCTTGTTCTCACCAAAAACATGCAGGAAAGGAAAACCTGAGCAACTCAATTTAGCTAAGTCAACATTATAAAGCTACCACATTATCCCTGGCAGCTAGAAATACAGATGCAAAGGGAAGAGTTGAGAAACACCGTGGTGTTGCCGGGAAGTGAATGGGTATTTATGTCTGCCCCATTCTCTTGCTTTAAATGAACCTCATGGGACCATGAGGAAAATTGCCACAGGATAACACATTCTAGGCCATATCCTAACCAGCCGGTCCATCTGGACCTTTACTCTGCTCTTCACTGCCCCAGACCTTACCTTTGTACTCAGGTTCTGGCCCTTCCCATCAGATTGGAGCCCTGCTCTTGGACCTGGTTTCTGCCTTTGGCCTTGCTCTCCTGGTATTGACCTCTGGCTTCCCTCTATAACCTGAAAGATGCCCAGTTGCTGTAGCCCTTTGGGCTCCACCCAAACTGGTCTGATGTTCATTGATCCCAACCTAGAGGGAGAGGGAAAGTAGGAAATTGAATCACGCAAAGGAGCAAAAATAACAATGATGCTGTGGATGGTAAATCGTCTAGCAACACAAATTTTGGCTTTTAAATTTGTTTCTTTATCTGTGCTAAGTCTGGACCAGTTAGAATGAATCATACCACTTTGAAGCTGCTCAGAGGGGCCTCTGAGTAATAGACTGCCGTGTGAGTTATGGTTAAGAAAATCCTGTAGCAGTTGGAGACCTAATGCGAAAATAGCGCATTCCCACCTCCCTGAAATGATTTGTTTGGTTTTGCTCATTAAATGTGTATAATTATACTTTAAAGTTGTTTGCATTTGCATTTCTTTAATTGAGCATGGATGCCTTTTTCCCTGAGATGATTTACCATCTAAATTTCCTCGAGTTAGCACTTTCTTATCTCTTTTTGATCTCTTACTTGTGGAAACTGGTTATTGACCTTATATATTTTATCAAGTTTTCGTTTATTTGGGACAGTAAATTTTTCTGATTATATTCATCAAATATCTCTCCCTTTTCTGTTGCTTTCCTTCTGATGTTTATTTTATTGCTTTTCCTTGTGTGAAAGTCCTTGGTTTTATGGATTTAAACACATCCATCTTGTTCCTGATGATATCCTCCATTTTTAATATTCATAAATTTATTTCCTCCCAGAACTGAGATAAATATTCTGTTCTATTTTCTTCTAGATATCTTTTTATGGATTGGATTTTTATATTTCTCTATATTTCTCCATTTCTCTTGAGTCTATCAAGAGCAGTAGTTAAGAGCCTGGGCTTTGGTATGAAAAGGCTGTGAGTTCAAACGCTGTCTTTTCTCCTTGCTAGCCATGTGAACTTGGGGAAAATATCATTTGTCTCCTCTGAAACTATTTTCTCACATTAGTCCACCATATTACCTTTCTCTTTCTTAGATATTTTTGATAATGAAATATAACACAAAGAAATGCATAAAACATAAATGCATTTATGTTTTATTATAGTTTCTAAATTATTTCTTCATCATTTGTTCTTCCAATTGGATTCCCTTCTGAGGTATTCCATGGAAATTTTAATTCAAATTGCATTAAATCTCATATTTATAATGTTCAAGTGCACTGGAGGGCACTGCTGGCTGAAGGCAATACCCAAGGAGGGGGCGTCTAAAGGCTGACCAAATATCACAGCCACCGGTGATTGGTCATGGGAATATCTCACCAAGAGGGCGAATCCCAAAATGGGTAAGTCAGAAAAATAAGCCAAAATCTGGGGCCTGACATCCAATGATAGGGAATCAGAACTAGAAAGGTTAGACAGCAGTGGTGAGGAAGAAATGAGCAAAGCAGAATATAATCTGGCAATATTGGGGAATTATGTCCACAAGACTGGATATCAACGAGGTATTCTTTTGATATGAATCTTGGCACACCTTGATAGATTAGGAGAAAGCACTAATGGGGCTGAAGCAGGCCAGAAAAATACAGATGTACTGTTACCCTGCTGCATTTGGTACTCCTAGGCAGGAGGTAGTTCTCGCTCCCCAGTCATTAGTCTTCTTTTTGCCGTTACATACTTATAACGTTATTTTGAATAAATCTCTTACGGTGCATGTTGATATTCAAATTTTTTATTATCATAAATGGGGTCTTTGTTTTCATTTTATTTTCTAACAGTGTGCTACTGGTATATAACAACACAATTGATTTTTGAGGCTGCATCTTCTATCCCATAATTCTCCTGAATTCATTTATTACCTCTAATAATTTTTTGGTTGATTTCTTTTGATTTTCTAGGTCATCAGTAAAAAGCAACATTTTTATTCCTTTCCTTCATATATTTATATCTTTTATTGTCTTCCTTCTCTAGTAGTTTTTGCAGGCTCTTCTGGTGCTGTGTTAAATAGACATAGGAAAGAAGACCTATTTGTTTTGCACCTGTTTTGTGTGTGTGTGTGTGTATGTGTTTAAGGAAATGAATCCAACATGTATAAATGTGCTTTGCATATAACTGGCACTCAAAATTCATAGGTTGAAATGCGATGAATAATTGATTTTAAACAACCAATTTAAATAATTTAAAGAAAAACTATAAATCTGATTTTCAAGAAATGTATACAAAAATGGATTTTTAAAATATGCTAAAGGTATTTTTGGCACATATTAAGATACTATTTTGTATCTTAACACACTTTGTGATACTATTTCATTTTACTAATATGATTAATTATATGGAGGCTTTTAATTTCTGATGACATCTTCGAACTCCAGGATTAAACCTGATTTGGGTCTAGTGAATACTTCTCTTAAGATGCAATATTTAAGTCCTAAGTTTTATTTGGGATTTTTTTTTTTTAACAATTTATTGAAGTATATCATTCATACATGAACATACATAAACTATAAGTGTTCAGTAAACATCGTGATCTTACCAAACAAACATGTGTAACATCATACAGGGCTCCCACACATCACCCCTCCCCCGACAAATGTTGTGAAACATTTGCTAACAAAACATGAAAGAGCATTGTCAAAGTATTACTACTAACTATAGGCCGAATCTTCCTCCCCTATACAGGGCCTGGCGGCTCATGAGTCTTCTATATTTTTCTTTTCTTTAATTTT
Source organism: Cabassous unicinctus (assembly GCA_029593785.1). Classification (NCBI taxonomy): domain Eukaryota; kingdom Metazoa; phylum Chordata; class Mammalia; order Cingulata; family Chlamyphoridae; genus Cabassous; species Cabassous unicinctus. The sequence continues at coordinate 29,596 of JAQZBX010018945.1, forward strand.
TACCGGGAGGTCCCGGGGGTCGAACCTAGGTCCCTCCATGTGGGAGACGGATGCCCAACCACCCCAGCCACATCTGTCCCCCTGCTATATCTTCCAAGGTTGATCAAAGATACCCAAAGTTACAGTCTTTTCCTGTACAGGATGGTCATATAATAAATCAAGCTTAGTTTATCACCAGCATTCTAAAAACCAGACCTAGGGAGAAAAACTAGGTCTGGGGATACATGCATGGTTTCTAATATAGCGAATGTTTAGCCAACCCTGATTATCACAAAATCAGGACAACGAGAATATTCGCATTACTTGGGATTTTTGTATCTATTTTTTGAAGTGAATTCTTCTACTTTGCTTTCATGGTTGGTATATGTCAGATTTTAGAATTGACCTGTATTTGCTTCCAAATATGTTAGCTATCATTCCATGGTTTTTTGTTTTGTTTTGTTTTGTTTTTTATTGTTTTATTTTCTCAAGTATCCTTGATTTCTGAAAGTTAAGAAAACCATCTAGAGAATTCATGTGGTGTAGGTTCCTTGTGGGATAAATCTTTAATAACAATGCTTACCATTTCTTATTCTGCTATTAGCCTAGTCTTTTTCTTTTCACATTGGTTCTTACAATTTAAAAACATATATGAGGGATTATGCATTTTCAGTTAGATATCAATTTTATCACCATGCACAGAGACTAATTCTCTTAAATTATAATAAATACAAAAAAAATGCATTTCCTTTCTTGTTTACAGATCTTATTATTTTACAGGGGCTAAGGGACTCTGCCAAGTTTACCTATTTTTTCCACAGAGCCTAGTGCAGTGTCCAGCTCATGGTAGGTGCTCAGCAAACGTGCGTGGAATGAACAAAATAAAGGGTGAGTCCCTTTTTGGGTGGGATATAAGTTCAGTTTTTAAAGTTGTCCCTCTCCTATTTCATTTCCATTCATGCTTCATCTTTATTTCTTGGAAATGTGAACTACACAATGAAATAATATCTATTTTTAATGATTTATATCTTGCCTAGTCCAAAAAAAAAAATGTGGATTGAAATATAAAATACAAACATACTCTAAAATATTACAAATTTTGAAGATAATAAAAATTTTATATGTAGGAAAATGGATGTGTTAGGCACTGAGAAGGGTTAGGTATTTACAATAAAATGATAAAAATTTAATTTTTAGACCTTGCGGTCTAATTTTCTGACAGTGTTTACATGATTAAATGGTGATATGGTCAAAGTTCTGATCTACTTGCCTCTTCTAAAGTCTCTGTGTTTCCCCCTTTGTTTAATTAATTATGTGCTCCTGGCTTGCCATTGCTTTTTTTCTTTTAATAGATTTTTTAAAAAAGATTTATTTATTCCCCCCTGCCGCCCCGTTTGTTGTGCTTGCTGTCTGCTCTCTGTGTCCATATGCTATATATTCTTCTGTGTCTGCTTGCTTTCTCTTTAGGTGGCACCGGGAACCGATCCTGGGACCTTCCGGAGTGGAGAGAGGCACTCAACCTCTTGCACCACCTCAGCTCCCTGGTCTGCTGCGTCTCTTTTTGTTAGGTCATCTTGCTGTGCCAGTTTTCCGCATGGGCCAGCACTCCGCTCAGACCAGCTCACCGTGCAGGCTGGCTTGCCTTCACCAGGAGGCCCTAGGAATCGAATCCTGGACCTACCATATGGTAGACGGGAGCCCAATTGCTTGAGCCATATCCGCCTCCCGCCATTGCTCTCTGTAATGGTTCTCCCACCTGGAAATAATCTCCCGGCCTTGTCCTGGCCAGGGAGGATCCCCGGGGTCAAGAGTTCCCCTCCATTCTCTATTCCTGGCAGCCTTTTGTTTTTATTCTTCCATCTTAAAATACAGTCTTGTCTTTTCTTCTTGACAGCTTTAAAAATCCCAACTCTGTCTTAAAGTTTAAAAAATTAACAAGTTGGTTTCTGAGGGGTGGGAGGAGATTTCTTTTGAGAAATGCACCCACTCAATATCCCCACTGAGAGCGTTTTTCTTTTCATGTGACTTTTGTTTGATGATTTCTTTAAACATGAATCTCACATGTTGGGCTTTCTCTGTTTCTTCTGGCAATGTCACACATTTGGAGAGAAATTGTCTTGATCTATTTTCAAGTGTCACATGTTCCTCTGCATTTATCCTCTTAACAAACATTTATGGACATCCACTCCACTACTAGTGTCTAGTGGAGGGTCTCTGGAACGGGATGCGTGCAGATGGTGGAAAAGTCGGAAGGGGCACACTGCACACTTTCACATCTGCTTGTAGGAGGCTGCAGGGGAAGGACGCGGGAATAAGGGGGTGAGGGAGTGGTCAACACGGGCCACGGAGAAAGCCTCAAATGCTTCCTCAAAAAGCCCAGGGAGTGGACAGGCTAAGACCCCATCCTGAGGGAGTCTGCAAAATTCATTAGACTTAGACTAATTCTGAGTTTAAAGACATGCAGGTTACACGTTTAGAAGTAGCTCTTCATGCGCTGAAACCAGACAGCATAAAGGCTGAGAAAGCTGGACCTTGCTCTGAAGAGACGGGCAGAAGAAGAATAGAGACTCCATGAAAAACAACAAAGCTGCCGAGAGCCGCAGCACCTGCCTTTGCCCTCTCTGGCAGTGCTGGTCCCCAGGGGTCTATGAGCCGCAACACCTGAGCCAGGTGTGCCATCAACCTCAGGCAAATCACATCCGATCAGAGCTTGCTAGAGTCAATTAGGGAGCAGATTGGTCCCCTGAGTCTCTTATCTTTTTACCAGTTCTTTTCTTCTCCATCCAGAAACAGTTCTTTCAGACTTTTCCCATCCGTGGGCTGGGCACTACTGCAGGTTGGTATCCTAGCAAGGGAAGCAAGTTCTGAGATGCAATAGAGCACGCAGGATGTTTATCCAGGAGGGCCCTTGGGGAAGGGAGGAGAGCGAAGCAGGATGGGGTAGAGGGAGAGGTGGACCCTGGCCCACCCCCGGGAGCTCTGGAGCTAGAGGAGCACTTGACAGTGGTTTTCCTACTCCCCGTGAATCAGGCACTGGGTGTGCACTGTCCCGTGGCGGAGGAGCGCATGGTCCTAGGCAGGCAGCTCTCTGCAGCCTCGACAATCCCTGAAGGAGCTGACAGCAGCCGGCTGACGATCTCCCAGCAGCTGCATTGACAGGGCTTTCACTGAAGGGGAATTGGGAGGAACATCAGTGTCCGGTTCTCTATCATGTGCACTGGTCTAGGGCCTGAGCTCACAAGGTTGACAAGGCTGTTTTCAAAGAGCTCAAGAATTCACAGTGTGGCAGGGAGGCAGGGCCGGGCACAAGCCATTACAATACAATAAGCTAATTACTGTAATTGAAGTGGGCTTAAAATGTCAGCATGGGTTTCTGTGTATTGCATGCAGAAAAGACTGTTTACAGCTACTTGGGTTTTAAATTAATCTTCAAAAGCAAAATATTTTGAAATCTGATTGTCCTAAGACTTTACACTCAACTATAACTTACTCTATTTAAAAATCTAGTAAATTTTAAAAAGAAAAAGGAAACGATCACTTTCAATGAAGCTTTTCAATAATGTTCTATCCATTCAAGTTGAACACAGTCAATTCCCTCTGAACAATTAGTTTACTTTGCACACTTAAATTTACTGAATTTTGTATAATTAATATATTTTCTTTTCTTTTTTGAGGCAGTCAAATTCTGTGGTGGCGTAGAGTTATACACCTCAGAAAAACATGTTCTGACTCTTAATCCGTTCCTGTGGCTGTGAACCCATTGTAAATAGGACCTTTTGATGAAGTTACTTCAATTAAGGTGTGGCCCAGTTGAATCAGAATGAGTCTTAATTCTGTTACTTGTGGCCTATAAAGAAGTCCACACTGTAAGAGAAGCCATGGAGAGCGGCCTAAGATGGAAGTCAATGGAAACAGGTAGAAAGGAGAAGATGCCCCCCACATGACGGAAAAGCCAAGGAACCCCAAAGATTGCCAGCCAGCCAAAAGACACCGACCTCTGGAAGAAGCAAGCCTTCTAGCCTCTGCAACTGCGAGCCAATAAACTCCTGTTGTTAAGCCAAACCATGAGATGCATGAAAACCTGTACTGGGGTTTTCATACACCAAGGTGATGGTGGGACAAGACACTGATAAGAGGTAAATGCGTTTGTGGGCTGATGTGTGTGTGTGTAGGTATTTTCAATCTGCCTTGTCACTGAAAGGATTTAAGGCATCTTAGATAAATGCATAAAACTTAAACTCTTACATAGTTGTAGAAGGAAGGAGAACAAATAGAAAAACAAAACAGGGAAGATAAAATGAGGCCATGAATGAGCTTTGCATTGGGACATTTAGATCCTTACGTTTGCCAGAGGTGGGCCATGAATTTGGCTGTTGACTTTCTAATAGTCAGTATAAAAAGGGAGGCTCAATCCATCACTTAAGTCTCAGGGTCCGTAAGACAAAAGCTCTCCAACTGCTTGGGAGGAACAGAGAGAGTATTGGTTCTGAAAACAGAGAAATTCCTCCCACGGAGCCTCAGAAAGTGCACATGGGTGAAGTCAGAAACAAAAACCTCAGCCTCTCAGGGTGAGGGGATCTTGTTTCT
>JAQZBX010018946.1:0-34165 GCA_029593785.1 Cabassous unicinctus
AATAACATTTATGTAAACAAATGCAAAAAAATAAATAAATAAATAAATAAATAAATAAATAAATAAAACCAGGGCGCTTGGACCCCAAATCTCATGTTTTTGTCCCATTGCTTCCCCATGCAACCAAGGTCAAGCCCAGGCACCCAGAATATAGGAACAGGAGCCTCCAGTTCAAATCCTGGCCCTGCTGGTAATTTGCCCTGTGATATCAAGCACCTCATTTCCCCTCCAGGATCCTCAGTGTCCTTGTTGGAATAGAAGAGATCATCATCCTACCTGCTTCACACAGAAACGGTGATCAAACAAGAGCAGAAGTAAAGGTGTTCTGAAAAACCTCGGGTACTGTAGAAATGTTGATTGCGCTAATAGGACTGTTTTTGATGATGGCATACGGCTAGCAAAGGATCAGAGGTGTAAGCACTCAAATGGAGCTGCTGAGGATAAGATCTGTCTGTTGAGGATAAGATCTGTCTGTTGGGGGGGCAGGCAGAAATATGGGAGCTTTATTCTTTGTGCATGGTTTTTCTGTAAACCTACAACTGTTCGAATGAATGAATAAATGAATGAATGAATGAATGAATGAATATCTGCCTATCCACCACGCACAACATGATGGTAGGGGGAAGAGTGTGGGGAGGGGGTCCACATCCAATCCCTCAGGCAGGCAATGAACACTCCATTCTCCATTATGGCAGAACTCTCCTACCGTGAGCTCTGGACCCGTGGGTGGGGCTGGAGGGCAGTTTCCTTGTGGCCCTCAGACCTCTGAACCTAGGAGGGTAGAGTCAGGACCTGGGGACAGCCTGCTCTGACCCTCTGAGTCCCCAAAAATGGTTACAGAGATGGTCAGTGATAGATTTTCTGGATGGAGAAAGAGTAAAAAGAACAAAAAGAAAAACTGCCAGATAGGCAAGCCAAGAGGAGAACCTGAGAATTAAGGACCAAAGGCAAACCCGGTCCTTCCACCACGCAACCTGGACTTTCCGAAGGCTGGGCAACCTGTTTACTTTTCTCCCACACGTGTTTGATTTGGAAGGTTGGCGTTTATGGAAGTATTTATGTGCGTCTGAAGTTGTCATTTACCAACCTCTTAAAACGCTTTATAAGCTTCTCTCTTAAATTACTCAGGGTGGACTGGCCGTGGTGAACACACCTCGCCCAGGGAGGCAGACACCTCAACGAGATGCCGAAAGCAACTAGTGCTGGGTGTCCCTGGGGGCCGCTCGGTACAGCTCCTCCTGGGGGTCCGGGCAAGTTTCCTCACAGCTGCCGCATCGTCCCTGCTCCACTGGCAGGGCCTAGGATTGGCCTATCACAGTGTTTCTCAACCTCAGCACTATAGACATTTGGAGCTGGATAGTGCTTTGTCAAAATGGGGGGCTGTTATCCAACCCCAGAATAAAGAGGCATTAAGAAGCCTCAAGCACATGGCATGATTGGGTTTTCTCTTCTATCCAAACATCCATGGACCTCAAGGCCAGCCCAGGACCGGCTCTGCCTCCGGTGCCTGCATACCCCTAGGGAACACTGCTGCAGTCCCCCCCACACACACACCCAACCTTTTTCATCACAGGCAGAGCGACAGCCAAAACCCACGTCCTGAGGTTGTTCCCCCAAAAGGGCCCATCCAGAGGCACGGCCTCACCAGGATGTCAAGCAGACACCCCAGCATGTCCAGGCTGAAATGGCATCTCTAGCCACCTGGGTCTGAGATTTTGCTCTGCATAGGAAACTTGAGGAATAGAGAGCTGGACAGCAAGGCCAGAGCCCTGGGCCTAGACTCAACCAGACCTGGATTTCAGCTGCTGAAGTCTCGGTTTTCCCAGTAGGGGAGTGGAGATCATAATGCCCATTCACAGGATTGTGAGAACTAAATCAAAATGTGCTTGATAAACAGGAAATCATTCCACAGATTTAAGGGAAAAGAAACATTTATAGAATCTTATAGTCTAAAGCTATTTCTAGAACACTGACCACTTGCCCTGGTCTACTGGGATGCTGATTCTGAGGCCTGACCAAGCTGATGGAGAAAAGGCGGCTGCTCAGAAAGGCAGTGGCTGAGACTAGGTCCAGAGCTGTAGGGATTCCTTTCAACCAGGACTCTCTGTCTGGCCTCTGGTCCTTACTTTAGAAGCTCATGAAAGCTCCCGGGCCAACTGCAGGCACAGACTCTAGTTATGGGGTTACAGTGCTGATAGGATGCTCTCTGTCCACCGTGTTCTGGCTTTGAGGAAGAAGAGGACAGATGGCCAGAGATACTGCTGTGGCAACAGAAAACACACCATGGCTTTTCCCAAGCTCATCTTGGAAGGCCAAGTTCAAGATCACCGGCTGAGTTTGTGGCTCCTTCTTTGGTAAAAAGAAGTCTCCACCCTCAATTGAGCTTCCATCTGAAAGCCAAGGTTCTCCATGGGCAAAGATCCAAGAAATCAAGCCTGAGTCTCCTTCTGCCCAGCTCTGAGCAGTCCCTTCTATACAAAAGGACAAGGTACAGCATGTCATAATGTGCCCATGGAATAAGGAAGTTCTCCAAGCAAGTGCTCTCTTTCCCTGCTTCTCTGAGCTTTGTTCAGAATGTGCCAGCCATCACCATGACCACATGCCCCAAAGGAAGAGGAAGAAGCAGACCAGGCAGTGGCCCATAGGGCAGAGAAGTCACCTACAAATGGGCACCAATGGGAATAAGATCATTCGAGAAGTTCAATGGCTGTCTCTCTTCGATTGTCCTGCTGGTCTAGGCTTCATTTTTTTCTCCTAATGCTTGTTCCATCTCTGAGGTCCATACATACAGGTCCTGGAGAATTTCCCATCCTAAGAGGCACCTGAAAATACCTATCCTGTGTCTTTGCATTTTCAGACCCTACTCAGCATTCACCCAGAACACTGACACACCCACAATTGATCTTCCTTTCCTCCCGTACAACTGCCTTTTCCTCATAACAGAGAATTTGTTCAAGCAGCAAAGCACCTGGCATTCCTGGCCCCTTCCCTAAAGAGCAATGTCACTGTATTCTGTGTCAACCACATCAATAGTTCATGCCAAATCTGCTGCCAGCTTATGTTAGAGTTTAGTACAGACGTGCAGTAACAAGTTCAATAAAGTTGAAGAAAGCATTATGGGAGAAAAAAAACTTATAATTAAAGCATTTTTACTCACCAATTTAGTGTTTCCAACGCATTGAGGAAAAGTTGCACTGACTCGGTTTTGATGGTGGAAGACTCAGGGCTGTTCGCAGACCTGGTAAGAATAGGGTTGCCAGCTTGGGCAAACAAAATGACATACAATATTTGGGAGATGCTTATACTAAAAAATTATTCATTGTTTATCTGAAATTCAAAGTTAACTGGGCATCCCGTATTTTATCTGGCAACCCTGGGCAAGCCTGGCCAAACAGGAGGCAGCTGTTCTTTCCCACCTCCCCCATGGCCTAGCACCAAGACTGACTCCTCTAGGGGATAAGGTATCTGCCTTCCCTTGGGAAATATGCCTTTCTGTCCCTTCTGCCCTATTCTCAGTGGCTGCCGTTTTTGCCCTCACAGGCCCAGCAAGCAGGACTCCAAGGTAGTGCTCAGTTGCCCTGCCTTTTGTCCTGGCCACCTCAGTGACACTCCACCATGATCACAGCTGCCTTCAGCAGAGTGGCTCAAACCTTCCTAGACAAGACGTGGAGAGTCCCTCTGCTCCATTTCCCACCACCCCAGCCTGTTCCCCAAACCTCCACCTGCCTCCCTGTGTCACCCGGTCTCACCAGGCTAAGGGTTAAGGGCCATGTGAACACACACTAAATGACCAAGGAAGTCCTTCCTCAGCTCCCTGACAAACCCCTACAGGAGACAGAGGGCCCATGCTCAGGAGACCTGAGCCTTTGCCACGGCCCTGAGCAGTCCCTCCTCCTGAGAGTCTACTACTTGACAAGGCTCACAGGCATCCACCTTCTCCTCGTGTGGCCCTGAAGCCCTGTCAGGCTTGTACCTGACCCTGATTAGGCCTTGAAAATCCCACTTTACCAGGCCTAGAATTGCCCTGGAAATCTCATTTTCCCCAAAATACAAAGATATTTTCTCTCCCCCTGGGGTGTGGTTTCAGCAATTGTCCAGAGCTGCGGGATTCTGCTCCAAACTGCTCTTAGCATGGCGGATGCCCACAGAGCCACCCTGACCCCAGCTTTAAGCCATACCTCTCCAGTCCTCTGGTGCCAAGCTCTGCCTTCCACGTCCAAGGCCCACTGCCTTCTCGCCTACAGCCAGCTCTTCCCACACAGCCCCACTTGCCAGCAGCTCCCATCTGGAAGAGCCCAGGCTCCTGCTCAGACCCATTGAGTCCCTAACTACCCCCACCCAGCTTTTATGGCCTGGAGAATTCCAGAGCTGTCATTTCTCCCCTTATGTGCTTGGAGCAGCTGTGGTTTGTGGGCGATGCACAGCCCGGCCCACGGGGAGAGTAGAGCAGGTCCCCAGTCACCTTCAGGTACCACTTAACACAGCCGTAAACCAAATGTCCCAAACACCGTTTGGTTTGGTTCAGTAGTCTGCGTTTACAGGGGCTGGGGTGCAGGCCATCTAACGACAGCGCGTCTGCAAACCAGACTAGGGCCTCCAGACTGTAATTACCATGCTTTACACCCTGGGTTTTACTTCCAGACTCGTCTGAGATCCTTGGATAAAAGAAGCCACAGAGTTATTAGGACTGTTCGTAAAAATGGGTCAAAAGAGTGAATTCCAGCTTGTTGCCAAACCCCTCCCCAAAGTACATACCCCCAGCAGGTGCCTGTAGGAGTATCAACAGCACCCACCTACCCACCTCCCTAATCACTCCCAAACCCTGCAGAAGGATGAGATTCTGAAGTGTACCCCGTTCTTTCAGAGCCCCCCAGAGGAACAGCTCAAAGGGATTCAACGCACACACCCTACGCTGCTCCAACCACCAGTAGCCCCTGGAACACCATCCTAAAGGGAGAAGGTCCCCAGGCAGCCCCCGAGGCACACTGCCTCAGCAGAGAGCAAAGAAGGGCCCCAGTGGCTGGAGTGGGAAAGGCTGGAACGGTCCAGCAACACATGCCACCCACCCATGGCCACCACCATCTACTCTCGCTCCTTCCCCCATTGTCCTCCTTCTGTGACATCTCTTCCTTCTCGTCCCCCGGGCTTCCCTTGGACAGGACCGTGAGATTTCCCTGGCCTGGGCACCCTTAGCTCATGCTCTGGGTCTTCTTCAAAGTTGCTGCCCCCAAACAGAGGCTCAAGGGGCGGCAAAAGGGCCTGGGGACTAGAGTTCTGTCCTCAGTTGTGCCTTGCTAGCCCTGGTGCCCAGCTGCCCAGCACAACACTGGGGGCAGGACAGGGACTCGGGTTGGGACTGGGCCTGGGAGGGACAAGGTGTGGGGCCCCACGCCACTGCCCTAGCAGGTGGCTGAAGAATCGCCTGCTTTCTGGAGTGACTCTGCCCCCTACAGGGCTGGGGCCAGACACAACCCCAGCCGGGAGGGCGGGAGTCATTGGCCCATTTGTCTGAGGTGGAGCCTTGGGGAGAAGGAGGCTCCTTTCTCTCAGGTGAAGGTTTGGGTGACAGGAGCCAGGAGTCTCGCAATCAGCTCAGCAACCAGCCACCTTGATTGAGCACCTGCTGTGTACCAGGCTGATCCCTCCAGAGCCCCATGTAGCCTTGAGGCACCAGGCTGCCACAGGAATGTTCCACAATTGATTTCTTTGTGCCCTGAGCACTAGGGCCTGGGAGAGAGCCTCGTGTCTCCACCAGACTCCCGGAGCTGACCGCTTGACCCTTGACAGCAGGCCAGCTACTGTCTGGGAAAGTGCTTCAGAAACGTGTCTCCCAGCTCTTGCCTGGGCAAGAACCAGTCTGGGCCTCAGTCTTTGCATGTTTAAACGGTACAACGGTACCCACTCATGGGATTGCTGTGAAGGTGCAATGAAATGAAGGATGGAAAGGAGCTTTGTAGAGCATAAAGTGCTATAAACATTATAATTTTCCCCTGTATTAGTAGCCCCTTTACTTTGGCATCTCCTACATTTGCGTGCATTCATTCCGCAAACAATTACTGACTGATTGGTCAGTCAGGACTGGGTTGTTTCCTCCTTAGCAAAAGCACTGAGAAGTCTGGGGTTGGGGTGAAGACCTGGGTCAACCGTGGGGAGGGACAGTATTTACCCAGAGGGCCTGATAAAAACCCCTCCCTCCAATGGTCACCCCAAGCAGATGACTAAGGGGATAAAATTGAGTCCTGGACAGAAAGGGTAGATTCCCCAACCCTGGGCACTGGGGCAACCACCTTCTGGCAGCCAGGAAGACTCATGGGTCAGCTTTGACAAGAGTTGCCTTCTCTTGACTTCTCTTGAACTACACTCCCAGCTTCCCTAAGATTCTTTTTTTTTTCCCGTGACCCAGTGAGCAGAGGGATCAGCTGTCTTGGGGTCGACCCTCAGCTCCCCCCACATTCCCCATCCTTGGGCAAGCTCCGCAATTTCCCTGAGCCTCTCTCTGTACCTCTTCCATAAAGCGGGGTGAAGCCCAAAGTGCCACATCCATCCACACGCAGGCCAGTGCGGTCGGTGTGAGAAGCTGGAACGGAGGAGCTGCACCCCGGGGGGTCTCCACAGTTGTTAGGTTCCTCCTCAGGAATATTCCTTCCCAGCCTTCCAGGACCTCAAGTGCTGTGAGCGAGGGTGTGTGGCTGCGCTGGCCGTGGGCGGCCCACCGCCCTGCCCCAGCCAAAGGGCCCCCGGGGCTATGGAGGGGGGAGGCCCATCAGAATTGGAGACAGCCCTGGGCAGAGGCGCACCTGGTGAACGCGCAAGCAAACACATCTCTCTGGCAGTCGTTTATTTGGGGGCCTCATTAGGGCTGGCGGGGATCTGGACGAGGGTGCTCTTTGCTTTTCAGCCAGTGTGGCAAATCCAGGCAGGTGAGCCTCAAACACCAGAAAATCAGGTTTTCTCCCACGAACTAATGTGATTTTCAAACAAAAGAATCTTCAGCTGTTTCTCCCTGGGGGGGAGGGGGTGGGGGGGTGACTTCTTGTGGCTTTTTAAAAGGCCAGCTCCCCGTGAGTGAGAAACCACCGGGGCCTCAGGCAGGCCTGTAAATAGGGTTTTCAAAGGTTGGATTAAAATTTTGAGCTCCTCAGAATGAGACAGGTTTGTTCTCCTGCTTGTGGTTTTGTTGGTTTAAAAGGGGGTATGAGCAGGGTGGTCTGGGCCAATTAAAAAAGACAGAGGGAGCCGGTCCCGGGTGGGTCTTCGTGCAGCCTCCCAGCAGCCCCGCGGGTCAGGAGCAGCTAATAAGGCCCCTTTTCCAAAAACCAGCCGGGTGGGGAGCAAAGATCAGTGGAGGCAGATGGGGCAGGTTAGGCAAGCCTCTTCCCTCCCGACCCTGACGGAATCCAGCAGTAGCCCTAGGGGCTGGTCACGAAAGGAGGTCTGCACCCCTCTCCCCACAGGAGTCACAGACAGGCAACCCAGGGGAGGTTCACATGTCACCCCAAAAGCTCTCTACTCCATTCAGATTCTTGACAGGGCCACAGAGCTCCTTGGATGTGGCCCTGCTTTTCAGTCTCCTCGTTGGGTCTGGGTGAGGGACTCCCAGGCCAGAGTCCTAGGGCACAACTCATTTCACTGCTCCACATGAATACCTAACCTCACATCCCACCGTGCTCCCCAAGACCAGCTCAGAAAAGGAGGAGGCTGTCCCCTAAAGTGCCTTCCCCTGGGTGGCAGAGAGAGGGATGCTCCATGTCCAGCAAGGCCTGGGGTCAGGACCCCCAGAGTGCCATGGACCAGCCATGGGTAGCTCAGCTTTAAGGATCCTCCCTCAGACCAGGGTAGCTGCCCCTTCTCCCTGACCTCATTCAATTCCCAAAGCTTGTATTCATTCATTCATTCCTCTGCTCAGTGCATTTATTAAGCTTCTATAGCATTCTAGGTATGAGGATGACCTAAGAAACTAGCCCTGCCTTGACGGAGCCCATGGGTTAGAATAGAGAACCGGAAAAGAAACCATCAAGCTATGGCTAATTGAGCAGTGACTATGTGCCCGGGACTGCTCTAACACTTGGCTTGTACTCACGAGGTAGGTAGTACTTGGCGAATGAGGACGGTGAGGCCCAGGCAGGCAAAGTAACGCACCCAGGGTTACACGTGAGTAAGTGCAGAGCCAGGATGCAAACCGGGCAATGGGCCAGAGCCCGTGCTCTTGGCACCCTGCGGGCCCATAACTGGTAGGATGGCCATCAGCACAGAGTGACCTGGGGACAGACCAGGGATGCTGGGGGGAGGGGGAGGGATCAGAGAAGACCAATGGCAAAAGGTGAACCCTGAGCTGAGTTTTTGAAAATTGTAATAATTTATTACTGTGGGGATCTCCTCCCACTTCCTCTGTAGTCTGTGAACTCTGCAAAAAGAAAAGCTGCCTTTATTTGTCGCTTTCTCTCCAAGACCCAGTACAGTGCCTGGTACACAGTCGGCACTCAATAGTTGCTGACTAAATAAATCAACAACAGCACACACCAAAAAAAGCAGCAGCATGTAAAAAGCTTTTGAAAGTGGAGGCCGACCCTCACTGTCTTTGACTCCTCAGCTCCTAGCACAGTTCTGGGTGTGTGAACTTGAACTGAGCCCTGCCTCATTCTGTAGTGGGGGGTGGCCAGGGCCTGGGATGACCACTCTGGAATGAGTTGAGGGCAGGCACCTTTCTTCTGGTTTAGAGAGCAGGGTGGGCCATGTCTCCCGTTGGGAGTAAACCAATGGCCTGGAGCCCACAAGCAGGCTTAGGATGGAGGAAGAGAGAGAAGAAAAGAAGAAATAAAAGCAGCAGAGGAGCTAAAGAGGAGAGGGAAGGGGCAGTGGCGGGGAAGAACAGAGAAAAGGGGCAGCTGGCAAGCGTAGCATGGCCCCACCCACCATCTAGCCTAAAACCCCGTGGCAAAAATCAAATGGTGGCTGAGAAGAATTCTCTTCCTTCAATAAGAGTTCACTGAGCACCTCCTGAGCCCCCGCAGTGCTCTGGGCCCCAGACGAAGACAATGCCGCCCTGCCCCTCCTGGAGAGCACAGTCAACGATGGGGACATGCATGCACAGATGTGTGAACACCCACGTGCCCCCTGCGGTAGCTAGGTGCCATGGTGGGTGTCCCTACAGGGTCCAGGGGACACAAAGGAGGGGGTGTCCCTCTCAGTCTTGGAGCTGAGGAGAGAAAGGGGAGGAGGAAGTTCAGATCAGGCTGAGGGTGCTCACTGGACAAGGCCCCCAAGGTGTCCAGTCCCGCAGCTGGATCCCCAGGAGCAGTCTGGACAGGCAGGACCATGGGGTGGGCCGGGGAGGCTAGGGGAGCCAGGGCTGGAGAGAGGCGGAAAGAGGCCAGACCGTCGGGACCTTTCCACGGGCTGAGGAGGCTGAGGTGTCCTCAGTGGCCAGTGGGAGCCATTGAGGCACCTCGAAGTTGAAGATTTTCCATTTCTAGCAATCCCCCTGGCTTGTGTGTGGAGTATGGATGAAGGGGAAGCTCAAACTGGAGGTGGGGAGACCAGCGTGGAGGCTGTGGCAATGCGCCCAGCAAGTTAGGAGCAAGGAGATGGGGAGAAAGCTATAGATAAAGCAAAATTCACGGGAAGGACTTGTGAAGAGGGTGAGGGAGAGAAGAGTCCAACATAGCTCCTGGCTTGGGTTTCTGGGTTCTCTGAGATGGGCGACAGGAAGGAGCAGACATAGGAGAATAACAAGTGCTTCTTCAGACGTGTGACTTGACACGCTGATTTCCCTGGCACAGTGGGGCATGTGAGTTTGAAGCTGAGGAGACGGATCTCAGCTGGAGATTCAAGTTTGGGAGTCATCAGAACATATTGGTAAATTATAACCACAGTCATGTCCCAGGCAGCCCAAGGGGAGGGTGAAGAGGAAAAAGAGAAGAGCCCTGCGCCAGAATCCAGGGGAAGAAGCCACCGTGTAGGAGTGAGCAAAGCAACAGGAGGCATCCAGAGTGGGGACACCCAGGGAGGCAGGGAGTGCAGAGAGGAGGGGACGAGGCAGGGCAGTTCAGGCTGAGGACAGTCGTTGGACAAGGCACCAAGGCGTCCCACCAGACAGTCTAGGATGGCAGGACCCTGGGGTGGGCTGGAGAGGATGGCAACACTGTCCACCTCCGGCCAAGAAGGAAGGTCTCTCTGCAGGAAGCAGGGAGGCAGCAGGCTGGGGCTGGGCTCCTGGTCCTGGGCCGCACAAGTAAAGCCTCCTTCTCCCCCAGCCATCCCTTAACTGGCCCCTGGCAGCTTGTCCCAGAGCCCTCCGTATGCCTTTCCCGCTCCCATCCCTTGCCTCTAATATAACCCCTGTGTCGCCTTCACTATTGGACATTCCACTGGAGTGTCTGGGCCAGGTCGCTCCCGCAGAGCTCGGCTGGTTGCATTTGTCCGTGTTTGCTGGACTCCATTATCTGTGAGGTCCTCCTGTCCTCTGTATGTTTGTGTAAGGCTTTTGTCCCAGCCCCTGAGAAGGGGTGGGGGGCTGGAGATGGAGTCCACCCACGTGGTCATTGATTCCACCAACTGTGCCTACATAATGAGACCCTGTTATAAACTTGGGACTCTCAAAGCTGGGGGTGATGCATTCTCGTTCTGACTCCCCTGGGAGATGGGCCACGGAAGCTAGAGTTTGAGACCCTCTCAGACCTTGCCCTATGCATCTCTTCTTTGGGCTTCTTGTTTGAATCCTTTTACTAAATAAAACTATAATGGTAAGTATAGCATTTTCAGTGAGTTCTTTGGGTCATTCCAGAGAATAATCAAACCTGAGGGGGCCATGGGAACCCTGAACTTGTACCGGGTGTCTAAAGGGCAGTCTTGTGGAGGATTGCTCTGAACCTGAGGTTTCTGACCCCAGGAGTCGGAATTAAATTGAGTTGCTGTTGGAAGTGTTTGGAGTTACTGCAGTCATTTGCATTTGGTGTCAGAAGTTAATGAACTTGGCATAGTTTGTCATTATTGAATGTGTATGCTCTGATGGCCCACGTGCTGTGTCCTTCTGAGATAGGAAGTTTCCTGGACCAGATCCTTGTCTGGGGTATCTGCTCAGCCCGTCGGCACCCACCCACCCACAGCCCCAAATCAGGGTCTTGACAGATGCCACCCTCAGAAACCAGGCCAGAACCAAAATTACATTTGCAAAAAGGTAGGAAACTTTATTGAATTGTTTGTTTGTTTTCTTTTTAGTAGAGAAGTTAGAGAAACCAAATTGTAGCAGGGTCGAGGAAGAGAGGCAGCTGCCCAGGAGAAGAGAGGTCTGCGTCTGCTCTTTCCTCCTCTGGGTTCCAAAGACAGAAGGCGGGGTGCTGGACAGACTTAAATCCTGCGGGTTTCCGAAGTGCGGCGACCGGAGGAGACATTGGAGGTGGAGGCATTAGAAGAAGTGGTGCCGCTGGTATTTCCTGGGAAACGGAGGAGACGCATGAACTCAGGCTGGAGAAGACCTGCCTCATGCTGAGTCAGGAGCCCCTGACAGCCAGGCGGCGTGTTGGTGGGGACACCGCAGTGGCTCAGTGGGGCAGAGAGGAAGGCGGAGGAGCAAATGCCCACGGCCACCCCGGCCCCCTCCCTCCTTACTCCTGGGACCCCAGCTCTGCCTCCCTACCCCGAGGGCAGTAAACGTGTGGCCTGACCCCACCTCCCCCACAGGGCTACGCCCTTACCTCCTCCGGATGTGACACCGGTCATCCTGGGAGAGAGGAGAGAGGCAGCAATGAGAACAAGGTAACCGACCCCGGGTGCCTACCTGCCTTCTCCTGCAGGGACTCAGGTCGTCAGTTGGCTGAATTGGGCTTTTCCGCTCAGCGGTGCCCCCAGCCTGAGGGGCAGGCGCATCAGCTGCCTACCAGTTCTGTCTCTCTGAATGCCTGTCTGTCTGTCTGGGAGACCTCAGGAAGAGGTATTATTGGCTCAAAGATTCAGGGCTTTGTTCTCCCTGGTTCACTCAGCCCCACCCCCTGCTCCCCAAGCCCAGAGGATGACCTGGCTCCTGCCATCGTTCTATACTAGACCATAGTCCAATTACTATATTAATAGCTCTGCTTGGCTGAGCTGAATCCAAGCTATTATTTCTCCCTTATTAGATGTGCTGTCCATGGTCCCTCTTCCAACCAGTCCGATTCTGAGGCCTGAATTAGAAAGTTTAAAGGCACTGACCCTGCAGCCTGCTGAGGAAATGCTAACACAGCCAGACTCAAGAGACCTGGGGAGCTCTGGTCCCGGCATCTTCGAGCTGTTCGCCCTCAGCCAGATTCCCTCCCTCTCTGAGCCTCATCCCAACCTGGGGCATGTGGGCTGAGCTCTAAGGCCCTGCCTCTCTGAATCCTCGGTCTCTGCAGCTACTCTCCCAACAGAGACGCCAGAGAAGCCCTACCTGGCATCCTGGCCCTCGAGCAGGCTGCGGTAGGTGGCAATCTCCTGCTCCAGCCGCGTCTTGATGTCCAGCAGCATCTTGTATTCCTGGTTCTGGCACTCCATCTCACTGCGGAGGTCGCTCAGCTGGGTCTCAATGCTGCTGATGAGCCCCTGGATCTGCTGCAGCTGCATGGCGTAGCGGCACTCCGTCTCCGCCACTGTGCTCTCCAGGCCGGCTTTCTGGTGGGTCAATGGAGGAGAAGTCATTCAGGGAGCCAGGCCCAGGCCAGAGGGGGACACAGAGGGGTGGCACCGGGCAGGGGGCAGTAGGCATACCATGCTAAGCTGGGACTGCAGCTCGATCTCCAGGCCCTGGAGTGTACGCCTGAGCTCTGTGATCTCCGTCTTGCTGGTCTGAATCATGGCAGTGCTGGAAGTCACCTCCTTGTTCAGCTCTGCACTCTGAAATTCAGGTGGGAAGAAGGTGCTTTAGGAGCCCAGCTAAGAGGCCCCAACCAAGAGTCTGTGTCCACCTGGGCCCACCTAGCCACGTGGGGTCAGAGGGCCGGGTACCTTGGTGTTGAACCAATCCTCGGCATCCCGGCGGTTCTTCTCCGCCATGGCCTCATACTGCTCCCTCATCTCCGCCAGCACGCGGGTCAGGTCCATGCCTGGTGCTGCGTCCATCTCCACGTTGACCTGGCCCACCACCTGGTTGCTGAACTCCTTCATCTCCTGTGGGAATGGGATAGGGAGAGGTGTCAAGATGTGTCAAGCTCCTCGTCCTTCCTGTCCAGGCCCCTCGGTGGAGAGCAGAGCCCAGCTGCAGCAGGGCTCCCCTTTCT
Organism: Cabassous unicinctus; assembly: GCA_029593785.1. Classification (NCBI taxonomy): domain Eukaryota; kingdom Metazoa; phylum Chordata; class Mammalia; order Cingulata; family Chlamyphoridae; genus Cabassous; species Cabassous unicinctus. The sequence continues at coordinate 13,230 of JAQZBX010018946.1, forward strand.
CACTGAAGGCCATTCACTCGGCAGCAGGCTCCCCTCTCACCTCCTCGTGGTTCTTCTTCATGTAGGCCAGCTCCTCGTTCAGGCTCTCGATCTGCATCTCCAGGTCAGTTCTGGCCAGGGTCAGCTCATCCAGCACCCTGCGCAGGCCATTGATGTCGGCCTCCACGCCCTGGCGCAGGGCCAGCTCATTCTCATACCTGAGGGATTAAAAAAAAGAAGCAAAACTTGACAAGGGAACAGATAAATAGTATTAGGTGCTCCTGCGATCCCTGCGCTGGATTCTGCTACTTCTCCCAGAACTTTGCTCCTGGAATGACCCCACTTCATTTCTCAGAGGAGCATTTGTCTAAAATAAGAGTCTGCTGGGAAAAGCAAGCAAGAGAAAAAACTCACTTGAGCCTGAAGTCGTCTGCAGCCAGCCGGGCGTTGTCAATTTCCAAGATGACCCGGTTGTTATTGATGGTACCTTCTGTGATCTGCAAAATGCAGAGGACAGTGACCTCAGGAGGGGCCGCTGAGCTTAGGGAGGAGGACTGAGAAAACCTGGACAGGACCTTGCTCTCGCCTGACTCTGCCTCTCAACTGTCCCTATGAGCAGGACAAGGTTCTACTCTGGGCCTCCATTCCTCTTCTGTAAAGTGGGGGTGAGGGTGGGGGGGAGAAGGGGGCCAGGACCTTTCAATTTGTTCTGTCACTCCAATATTCTATGCCTGGTCATGAAGAGAAGGTCCAGGATGTGCATTTCAGGAGAACAGTCCCACGGAGAATATTTTTGATTAGTCACGTCTAGATAGCCTCACACTAGTACCCCCTCGAGCTCACTGCCTTGAGATCCTTCTCACTAGTCAGAAGACTCAGCCAGGCTCTGCATGTTTCATAATAGCTAGAGCTGATCTCCCAGCTTAGCATGGGAGAAATCCAACTAATATTCCCCAAGATTTGAATTTCTCTTCTAAAGTTTTACATTCCAAAGCACTTAAAACCCACCCCACATAGCTGGGGTTCAGCCCAGGCAGGTGGATTTCTGTCCCAGCAAGTTATTAGCACAGTGTGACAGACAGACTTTGACAGAGAGAAACTGGGCTTAGCACTGCCCAAGCCTCTGCTCCCTTCTCCCCCACTTGATTGCCACCAATTGAGAATAACAGTTTGAATGGGGCTCCTACAAAATAAACAAATTAGCCCCAGACCAATGAATGAACATTACTCCTTTCTCTGTTGATTTTAGTCGTTCTTAGTGGCTCTTAAAACTGTCATGGTTTCCAAATAACTCTGGGTTAGAATTACAGAAATCAAGTCACTAATAATAACTGTTTGGAAAGCAATAGAAGTTTGGATATGAGTAATAACAATAAAAGTGAATAATGAGAGAAAATGTGTTTAGATTGTTGTGGTATGAGAAAGCCCATGAGGAGTAGAGACTTTTGTAGCAAAAGCCTAGAAGTCTCCCCTCCAGGGACGGTGAGCCTGCCACCCACACGGCATCATGTGATCCCCAGGATTCTGGTTTCCTGGTCTCTCTGGCTCTGGCTCTGCCCTGTACTGGGGAAACTTCCTCGGCATCCGAGGGCTCACCTGGTTCCGGAGCTCTTCGATGGTCTTGTAGTAGGGGCTGTAGTCCCGCTCCGGGCTGGCCGGGCTCCCCTTCTGGTGCCAGTCACGGATCTTCACCTCCAGGTCGGCGTTGGCCTCCTCCAGGGCGCGCACCTTGTCCAGGTAGGAGGCCAGGCGGTCGTTGAGGTTCTGCATGGTGATCTTCTCGTTGCCAGACAGGAGGCCACCATCATCACCACCAAAGTCACCAAAGCCACCTCCAAAACCCCCACCAAAGCCACCTCCAAGGCCACCTCCAAAGCCACCTCCGAAGCCACCTCCGAAGCCACCCCCAAAGCCACTACCAGCCCCTCCACCAAAGCCACAGCTCATGCCACCCCCATAGCCCCCAGCTGATCCCCCAGAGACAAACCGGGTTGAGCAGGCAGAGACACTGCGGCCTCCCCCCAGCTGGCAAGCACCACCCCCAAAACCACCACCGTAGCTGACAGAGGAGCTCTGCAGGCGACAACTCATGGTGAGGGCAAGAGGCAGGCAGGTGCGGACAGGAGCTTGGCTAGGCCTGGGCTGAGGACTGTGGCTCTTCCTCCGAGGGGCGCTCTTTATACCCTCAGAGGGCTGGACAACAGCCCCATCTTCTCTCCTCCCTTCCCCACCCTCTGACTTGGTGCCAGCCGCATTTCTGTTTCCCACAAGCCCTGCTAACTTTGCTTTCCAGGGTGGGTTGTGCCTTATGGGGGTGGTTTTTGTTTTTTTTTAATCCTTAACAAAAGAGATGATTCAGAGGGAACAGTGTCTACTTGAGACTACCCTTTTGACAGATGAATTCTATTTCACCTTTCCACTTAGGGAGCTCACTTCCACAGGCTGTCAGCCCCACCCAGTGTAAGAATGAGGACTGAGCTTCCGAGGTCTGCCAAGGAGCCTCTGCGAAGCAAGGGGTGTCTGCAAAGGGACCTGTGCTTTGCAAGGTCACGTAGCCCTCAGCCTCCCTCCTTTCTCTTTCTAAAACTTCTCACCAAGATGTTCTGCATCCTTCTTAGCAGTCCATCTACCCCCAGTTCTCCCAAGAACTCTGATGACAAACTTTGCCCAGTGCTGTAAAATCTACTGCCTTGAAAGTGTTTAGGCTGAGGGAAAAAAATGGCTCCAAGACCCTTAGAAAAAGTCACAATGCCAGGGGACCTTAGAGTCCATCCAATACCACTGGGGAAACTGAGGCGTAGAAAAGCACATTATAATAATAGCTAATATTCTCAGAGCCCTTGCCATGTGCAGGCACTGGGCTGTCTCACTGAATCTTTACAACAGTCCTGTGAGGTGGGCCTTACTTTATGCCCCATTTTACACCTGAGGAAACTGAGCCTTAGGGGAGAGTCAGGACTGAAACCCAAGTCTGGTTCTGTCTGACACTAAGGCTCATTTTTTTAGGTATAGTTTTCATACAGTCAAATGTACAAATCCTAAGTGTGCAGCTTGATGCCTTTTTACCCATGTATGAAGTCTGAACTATATGTTTACCTATGTAACCACCACCCAGAACATCCCCAGCACTCTAGAAAGTTCCTTCTGGCCTTTCCCAGTCAATTACCCACACTCTGCACCCCCTGACTTAACCACTATCCCAACTTCTAGCCCCCACATTATTTCAGAGGTTCTCATTTGGGAGTGATTTTTGTCACCCAGGGAACATTTGGCAATGTCTGGAGACATTTCTGTTGTCACAATTGAGGGAGTACTACTGACATCTGGTGGGCAGAAACTGGGATGCTACTAAACATCCTACAATGAACAGGACAGTCCCAAAAAAGAAAAAAAATTTTCTGGCCCAAAAGGTCAGCACATGTTCAATCACTCTATCATACAAACTGCCTTAGGGTCAGAGCCAAGTCCAGAAAGAAGGTCTTGCAATACCTGAGCAGTGTCCTTTCTAGCCTCCCAATCGCATGTCACCTGTGTCAGCTTGTGAGTGTTTGACCCAAGAGGCCACATGGGAGGAGGTACTCAGGGCCTGGGGCGGGGGTCGCCGCAGAGGAGCCAGGACTTGGCTGAGAAACCCTCCGGGGCCTTCCTGCCCTGCCAGTGGAGGCCTCACCATGCAGGGCTGGAAGGAAAGGGCCTTGTGGTGGCTTCTCAGAGCCCAGAACAGAAGAGGACCCTGGACTTGGGCTCCCAGGCCCCACCCACCAAGAGGGCCAGGGTTGCCATGGGCAGCCTCTCAGGAGTCGCCGTCTGGTCCACAGCCACCCACGAGGGCCGTGATGCTCCCAGGCCAGGGGTTCAGGTGGGGTGGCAGAGGCTTAAGATTATCCTGGAAATCTCTCTGCTGATTCAGCAGCAAGATCAGAAAATCAAGATTTGAGTCAGGGATTTCTTGCCCTTTGTTTTCTGTGGGCAGGGAAGCAGGTCCGTGTTTCTTCCAGCATGTGTCAGCACCAGGGAGAGGGTCCGGGCTTGCTGTGGGGAGCTCAGAGACCACGGGGAGACCAGGGATTCAGGGGCTGACCCCTGACCCGGCCCGGCCCTCCTGCCCCACGCTGATGGCTCAGCGCTCTCTCTGAAAAGGCATGATTCAGCCCAAAGCAGGAGCTCCCGCTCTCTGGTGGAGGATCAAAACTGACAAGAAGGTGATTAATGGAACTCGCAGGCCTGGAGTGACTGTGCCCCAAGCCTCCAGGGGCTGCCGAGCAGGTTGGGGCCCACACCTCTTAAAGGAACAAAGCCACACCTCCTCCAAAGCCCAGGAGTACAAGCACAGGGTGGCCATGACACACCTCCCTAGCAGGGTCAGGGCACAGACCCCTCCGGAGCAAGGAGGGGCATTCCAACACAGGAATGCCATCCTCTGACCCCTGCCCCGTGAATCCCTGGGCCTGCCGAGCTGGGAGACTCACACTGAGCTGAGACCCATCCCAGGGACTCAGTTTCCCCTCAGCCCACCCCGGGTCCTAATGGAGGCAGGACAGAGTGCTGGGCTGAGGCACAGCTGGCTTGCCCAAGGTCCCTGCTCTGCTTTCTGGCAGATTAACACCAAGTTCATTCCCCTCCGAAGTAACGTTTCAAGGGAAGGAGAGGGAAACCTGCATTTGTGGACATCCCAGCAAGCAAGGCCCGTGCTTAGCATGTTGCCACTGGGCCCTCACAACCATGGGAGTAGACTTTTTTTTTTTTTAAGATTTATTTATTTCTCCCCCCTCCCCCCCATTGTTTTGAGCTCGCTGTCTGCTCTCTGTGGGTTCTTCTGTGTCTGCTTGTCTTCTCTTTAGGCGGCACCAGGAACCGATCCTGGGACCTTCTGAAGTGGAGAGAAACTGCTCAATCTCTTGAGCCACCTCAGCTCCCTGGTCTGCTGCATCTCTTATTGTCTCTCTTCTGTGCCTCTTTTCGTTGCGTCACCTTGCTGCACCAGCTCTCCACGCGGGCCAGCACCCCGTGTGGGCCAGCTCTCCACGCGGGCCAGCTAACTGCGCCGGCCAGCTTGCTTTTTACCAGGAGGCTCCGGGAATCAAACCCTGGACCTCCTATATGGTAGACAGGAGCCCAGTCATTTGAGCCACATCCACTTCCCAAGGGAGTGGACTTTCATTAGACCACTTTATGGATGAGGCAGCTGAGGTTTGGGGACAGTCACCACAGAGCCAAAAATTAAACCTGAGCCTCTGGCTCTTTCTACCACATTTGATGGTGTCTTGGCCATGAACCCAGGCACATGATCTCTAAGTGTTTCATTCTATGTGTGTGAAAAGATTAAATAATGGCTAGCATTTTTTGGACATGGGCAACACTGTGTTAAGCATGTATGTTCTACATACATGATTTTGTTTGGTCCTTTACTATTTTTATTATACCCCTTGTTCAGATAAAGAAACTCAATCCCAAAGAGGTAAAGTACATTGCCCAAACTCAAGAGTTTGGTTTTGTCAGAGCCAAGATTCAGACCTCTGGCTCCAGAATCTGTGCCTTTAACTACCGCACAGTAAACCCTTCCAGGCCAGAGTTAGCACTGTCCACCTCAGCGAGGGATGTTCTCTGTGGCCCTCTACCTTCTCAGTCTTCCCTCTCCACCCTCAGAACCAGCCAGTAGATGGTGCAGGCTCCTGAAGGCCTGACAGGTCAGCCTGTCTCCTGTCTGTCCCTGGTGGGAGCTCCAGTGCTCGGGGAGCCTGTGGGGACACTCATCCAACACAGAATGTCAGAGCCAGCAGTTGTAGAAACTTTCCAATCCAACAGCCCTCATTTCACACACAGGGACACTGAGGCCAAGAATGCAGAGGCCCAGAGCAATGGGAAACAAGGAGAAATATATGGAACTAGAAAAGTCTAGAATAAACATCCCACACTGCCAGCAGCTCATCGTGGGCCTCAGCTCCCTCCACCTTGTGTTGAAATGATTTCCAAGTTTCCTTTAGCAATGCCTTTCAGAGTCCCTGGTTCTCAGGTTTTGTCCCAGGTCACCAGATCACTAAGTCCCATCCCCCAGCTCCTAATCCAGAGTTGCCTCCTTGGCTCAGGCTACTCTGTTCCCCTCTCTCGTGGACAGCAAGGGGCCCAGCGCCCAGGTCAGCTGGCCCCCCTCCCAAAGGGCTCCCAGGCACCCCCACGGCAGAGGGGCCTCTCCCAGGAGGCAGGCCCTCCCCAGACCGTTGACCGGGGCAGCCTCCACCCCTCCTCAGAGACACCTGCGTGCCTCAGGCCCTTGTGGTTCTACAGTACCTGGCTTTCCAAAACCCCTCTTATACCACCCGGGCTTCCCAGAAACCCAGCAAGGTTGGCACGGGCTTTGGATAAGTTGGGCCAGAGTTTCAATCCTAGCTCCGCCACCGACTCATTGTGTGACCTTGGGAAAGTTATGCAACCACTCAGCACCTCGGTGGCAGCAAATGAAAAACTGGCATCAAACGAGTTAATATTTGAGAAGCACCCAACAAATGGGAGGCCCTTGTCAAGCAGAGGCTTGCTATTCTCTCCCTTTCTCAAATGAGGAAATACAGATCGTGGTTGTTAAGTGGCCTTCAACCCTGTGCCAGCACACTGCCTTGTCACCCTCTCTGGTCCCTGCAGCCAGCCCAGTGCCCACGGTGACAACTGGTGACATTCTTCTTATTCCCCTGACCCATTCAGTCTTTATTTCCCTGAGGACAGTGTCTTTTCTAAATATCTCTCCCAGTGCTGCTCCTGGCACAGGGAAGCTCTCAATAAACGCCCAAGGAGCTGTTTCAAGGATACTTTGTCTCCCGGCTGTAGGTGTGAAGGAAGGGCAAGGAGGATCGGTGTCCAGTGGGTCACCCCAGCTCCAAGTCTCAGGACAAAAGGCTGTCAGCCCCTAATTCCCCCTGTGCTGACAGCGGCCCATGGAGAGACAGGTGACCACCAGGTGGTCAGTGAATAGCCAGAGCCATGTTTAAAGCAGGCTCTGCTTTAAAGCGTGTTCACTCATTAGTTCAGTGAGTATGTATTTAGCACCCACTCCAAGGATTCGGCAGTGAATTAAGTGGGCACAGGGCAGCCCCAGGATACAGACCATCTCACAGAGACCTCAGCAATCATCTCATCCAACCAAACTCCTCAATTTCCGGGTGGGGAAACTGAGACCCAGAGAGAAACAGGGAACAGCTGAGGTCCTCAGGGAAAGAGCAGCAGGCCGGCCCCATACCCCGTCTGGGAAGCCCAATCTGAGCAGAGGACACACCCAAGGCCCTAACCTCTAGTCCCAAAGCCACCCTCTCTCTGCGGAGGAAACCAATCATGAGCTCAGCCGGGGCCAGCCAGAAGGTGTGTCGTTTCCGTGCAGAGACTATTTAAGGGCTCAGCAGGCATGAGCCAGCCCCAGAGTCAAGCAAGGTGTAGGACTTGGCAAATTCCAAACACCTCCCTGGGAGCCCTTCTGGGAATCCCAATAGAACAGAAGCAGCTGCTCCAGGGAGACAGAAGCCGCTTCCCCACTCCTCGATTCAGGCCCAGCCCAGGACTGAGTCCCACCTTGCCTCTTTGCACCTTTTGCAGAGATTATTTTTGCAAACTCAAGACTGAGAAAGCCCTTTGTCAGCTGCTCAGCAGGACCAAGACCTCTGCACAGTGGCCTGGAAGGCCAGGGAGGCAGAAGCAGCTGTCAAGCCGCCAGCTTCGCCCGCCAGGTCCGAGGGGGCTCAAGAGGGAGCCTGGCTGTCCCGGGGGGTGTAGGGGGCATGGCAGCTGATGCCCTGGGCTCTAGAGTGAGCCTAAACCACGGCACAGGAGACTAGGGTGAGGCGTGAAGAAGGTCTTTCTGACGGTAACAGTGTTTCGGCATTTGAACAGGCTGCCCACGGAGGTTAAGAAATGGGTTTCAGGTGAGCACACCCTCTCAAGGAAGGTGTTGCCGGCTTCTGTCACCCTCCACGGGCCACCTCGTGATGCCGAGGGAAAAGCCGTGGTCTAGAAACAGAAGGACCTGGGTCCCCAGCCCGGTGTCATGCTTTCTAGCTGGGACCGCAGTCAAGTTACTTAACCCCTCTGAGCCTGCATTCCTCTTCTGAAAGCCGATTCTGGTGGCGGCGCCAAGGTCACAGCGCCATTGTGAGGGTGCTGAGATGCCCACCGCAGGAGGCACTGCCAGGGCTGGAGTATTGTAAACTCTCAGTAAACTCCATCTCCTTCTTCCAGCCCCAGGGAGTCTCAGAGTGTGCCCTTAGGAGACTCATGCCCGTTAAATCTCCTCCAGAAAGAGCAGACACCATCCTCTCTCCAACCAGGCTTGCTGGGCAAGGGGATTCACCCTCAGAGGACATGGGGACCCTCTCAGAGAACAGGGTTCTTCCCATCCCACAAAAGAGCCAATACTCAGAAGAGTGGCACCTCCGAACTACTCTTCCCAACAGAGCTAGGAAACTGGTCCTCCTTCTCCCACTGCCCCCCACCCCATCCTCAGCGCCTGAGCCCAGCCCAGCCTGGGCACCCAGAGTTCTCTGCCTCCTTATCCCTGCCCCTCTGTCAGGGCCACAAACCCTGGAGCTCGGAGAAACCAGTCCCAGGCCAGCATCAACAAACCAGGTGCACACACCAATGTGCAGACCCAGGGTGAGACGCTGGGGACGGGGACAGGAGCAGGGTTTGGACATTAGGGGACAGGAGGGCTTGGTTTATCATTTTGCACTTAAGCTTGGGGTCTGGAAAAGTCCTGGAGCTGGTGTCTTTCCCTCTGGTCACTTTAATAGCCGAGAGAAGTACATCATGGGAAGGAGGAAGCAGCTGCAGGGTTTGTCAGGGAGGCAGAGGTGCCACTGCAGATCAGACGTGCCTGACTGGAATGGAGGGGAGGATCGTGCAGCAGATGTGAGGGCCCAAGTCGAGGCGGAGGGGCCCTGGCAAAGGGCTGTGATGGGCCAGGGCCTGGGGTCCCAGAGCAAGCCCCGGCCTCAGGGTCATTGAGATGTGGGGCCCAGTCCCAGCCCTGCCACTTGCTATCCATGAAGCCCCTGGGCACATCATTCGTCCCTCTGACTTCAGGGTTCTCCCCTCTAAGATGGGAATAATGAATCCTGACCACCCACGGTTGTATTAAATGAGACACGTGGCTGGTGTGCCTAGCACAGCGTCAGTCTTACAGCGGGGAGTCAATAAAATCAGCCATACAAAATCACTACGTGTGTCAGGTTCTGTGCTAGGTGGCCTCAAGCACCCCCCACCATGCCCCCACTTCCACTGTCAGCCCAGGGGTAAACCAGAAGGTCAAGTTCCTCTGAGCAGCTCTGGGTTTGTCCCAGACACCCAGACCATGCAGGGAAGGGACCAAAGTGGGGGAGATGTCAGCCCTGGGCCTCCTCAGAATCCAGAAGTCAATCTGGACCCCAACAAGAATAACCAAACACCATGCCAAGAGACATTTGCAGAAGGAAAAGCCTTTCTTCATTGCATCAACAGGCACTGTACCATGAGCTCGGCGACACAGTACGACTGCTTCTTCCACCTCCCGTTCTAAAGGAGGTAGTAGGAGAGGCAAAGGGATGAGACCTAGAAGACAGGGACCCTCTTCAGCTGATCACCCACTGAAGGCAAGGACTGGAGTTTGCTTTTCCGGACCCTCTGGCCTGTCCCTCCCTCTGCCTGGGAAGGATGTGGGGTGGCTGGGGACACATCTTCTGCACCAGGCACTTAGACTTCTCCCTTTTGAGAAGAAACTACCTTGCTGTCCACTGACTCCTCTATGTTGAAAAGGACTTTGCTGCAGGTGCCACCACCTTCCAGGAAGTCTATAGGAAGAAGGAGCCAGCTTCAGAGGGGAGAAACAGCCCCTCCCTCCCTCCCAAGGTGCCAGAACCTTGGCTGAGCTCCAGGAAAAGTCCAGGAAAACCTTCTTCCTATGATGCACTTCTCTCTGCTATTCAAGTGACCAGAGGGAAAGACACCCATTCTCAGGCATGAGGTCCAGTCCAGTTTTCCTGAGAATGGCCACTGGCCAGGCCCTTCAAGACATGCCAGGAGGTCTGGCATTGAATTACTCATGAAGAGATGGGCAGTGGCAGCAGCAGGTATGCCCAGCCATGAGCAGCAATGGCCCAGGTTTAAGCTTTAAGGGTAATCATGGGCATCTCACAGTGTAAGTCCATGAAGGGTTGGGCCTGGGGGCAGAGACATGCCCTGGACAAAGGCTGTTCAACCCAGAAGGTTCTCGGTAAATATCCCTTCCCAATGCCACCTGCAGCCGGTGCAGGGTCCCACTGGGGTAGAGATATTGGCTGCTATGGGAGTACCTCCACCCTACTGGAAGTCTGGCCTCTTTCTCCTTCAACCTAATTCCCCCTCGCTGGAAGAGTTAAGCCTTCTTACCTTCCCTGGTGCCAATGGCAGCCATCCTGGAAGAGAGAGAGAGGCAGATATAAGCAAAGAGCCAAAGCTCAGGTCTCCTTAAGGGAGGCCCCTGAGGATGGACAAACAGTCCTCTCCAGACCCTGTACCACCACCATCCCCCAAGACTCAACTTCTCTAGGGGAGTCCTTCCAGCTGCCACCCCTAGTAGATAGATTCTGATCTATAATGACACCCTGGCTAGGTCATGCAGAGAACGAAAGCAGCATTAAATCTTAGAGACCACTAGCCCAGCCTCTATCATTCATAGAAGAAACACAGGCCCAGAGTGGTAAAGTGACCTGCCCAGGGTAACACAGCCAAAAACCAAGGCCCAGAGTCCAGAATCCCCTTACTCCTCATTCAGTTCTCTTTTCACTGCACCACACTGCCACTTGGGGGATACTGTGCTGTCCCTTTAGGATGAATCTCTGCCCCAGCCACAGCCAGCCTCTCCCTCATTCCTCCCCCTGGACCCTTGTCCATACTTGGCATCCTGGCCCTCAAGCAGGCTGTGGTAGGTGGCAATCTCCTGGTCCAGCCGTGTCTTGATGTCCAGCAGCAGCTTGTACTCCTGGTTCTGGCACTCCATCCCGCCGCGGAGCTCGCTCAGCTGGGCCTCGAGGCCGCGGATGAGCCCCTGGATCTGCTGCAGCTGCATGGCATAGCGGCACTCCGTCTCTGCCAGAGAGTTCTCCAGCCCAGCTTTCTGGTGGGGCAACAGGTCCATAGACACATCAGGCTAGAAAGGAGCCCGGCAGGGGTGGTGGGATGGGAGGGGAATGAGGCGGACGCGTAACCAGCCACAGAGTGGGGAAAGTGTTTGTCATCCCAGAGATGCTGGCGTGGGGGTTGGAGTGGCCATACCATGCGGAGCTGGGACCGCAGTTCCATCTGCAGCCCTTGCACCTGCGTTTCAGCTCTGTGATCTCTGTCTTGCCAGTCTGGATCATTTCTGTGTCAGAAGCCACCTCCTTGTTTAGCTCCTCAGTCTGAAAAGTTGCCCACAAGGGAAGTGAGCCCCAGGGGCCTCCTCAGAGCTCCTCAGAGAGCTGGGGCAGGGCTGGGAGGTCAGACCCACCTTGCCGAAGAGCCAGGCCTCGGCATCCCAGCGGCTCTTCTCCGCCATGGCCTCGTACAGCTCCCTCATCGCCGCCAGCACGCGGGTCAGGTCCACGCCCAGTGCTGCGTCCAGCTCCACCCTGACCTGGCTGCCAGCTGGTTGCTGAACTCCTTCACCTCCTACAGGATGGGAGGGGCCCGTCTAGGAGACAGAGGGCAGAAGAGGGAGCCGAGGGTCTGGGGCCCTGTGTGCAGGCCTGGCTCTGCCTCTGACTCACTGTGTGACTTTAGCACACCATTCCCTCGCTCTGGGCCTCGGTTTCCCATTTTATGTGAAGAGGTCTGATCGCATGGGCCCTCCACCTGCTCTTGGTCCTACCGAGGGAGACCCCTGGGACAGTAGGGCCCTGTGTGAGCTCACAGTGGCCACCCTGGCCTGGCTGTGGTCAGAGAAGATGGTTCTGGGTCCACCAGAGACACGCCATGATCTAGCACCTCCCTCTCCAAGGGGACCCCTGTTTTCGGTGGGTTGTGTTGGGGGGGTGCATTTCTGAACCACTAAGTACTTCAACCAACTATGAGCAAGCAAAAGCTGCCCCACTCTGCCTCCCACCCACCCTCCCCCTTCTGCTCCTCCCCGCTCCCACCTCCTTGTGGATCTTCTTCCGGCGGGCCAGCTCCTCCTTCAGGCTCTCCATCTGTGTCTCCAGGTCGGTCCTGGCCAGCGTCAGCTCATCCAGAACCCTGCTCAGGCCCTCCATGTCAGCCTCCACCGTCTGCCACAGGGACAGCTCACTTTCACTACTGGGAAGAGATGGAGCCCGGAGTAAGGAGAGATGGGGGTCTGGGCTGCTTGAGTCAGGGGAGAGAGAGGGAGAGGAAGGCCAAAAAACGAGGAAATGCAGGAAGGGGAGAGGGAGGTGGGAGCTCACTTGAACTTGAAGTCATCAGCAATCAGCCTGACGTTGTCGATATCAAGGGTGACCTGGGTGTTATTCTCGTGGACAGCCACAATCTGCAGGAGGCAGGCAGTTGGTGCCCAGGGGATGCCCCCTCTCTCCCCTGCTGCTCTCTCAGCCTTACCCCCAAGGTTGAACCTCCCCCCTGGGTCCCTGGGGCAGAGCTCAGCCTCCCCTTGAGTGCCCATCACTTGCTCTGCCTTGGGACTCCTGAGCGGGGTCACTGTCTCCAGGACATGTAGGAGCCAGGATTGCCTGGAATTCCTATGGGAATTGCCTGGCCAGGGCTGCGGTGGAGCAGGGTGCAGTGGGCTCTGGCAACAGCCCTCAGGGGTACCCCACTGGCCTCCTCTGTGGACAGCTCATCTGTGGACAGCCACAGGACATCTGAGCAGTGGGAACCCAGAGGGAAACCAAGCAAGCCAGTTTACAGATTAGGAATCAGGTCCCAGTGAGTGAGTGAAAGGGTGAGTGAGTGGGCGGCAGAACCATAATGAGTTCCCAGGTCTCCTCAGTTCCAACAGTGCTTTGGGGACTAAAGACACCCTTCAGGGGTGAAACAAGAGGTTCTGGAACTTAGGGGTCATGGGGCTACACTCAAACACCATTGTTGTCAAAGAAGTAACAGACCACTTTATACAGAGCCCTGCAGGGGATGAGGGTGGGGGAAGTTGGAGGGGGCTATAATTGCCCCACCTGTGCCCCATTGGTCCTAACCAGAGTCCCAAGATCTCCTGGCGCTGCCAAGGTCCACAGATGTGTGCCAGCATCTGCACCTGGAAAGCAATCCCTGCATTCCAAGTTTGCAGCGGTCGCACACCAGATGAACATTGCTGGGCCAGGAAATGATTTCCTCGAGTCAGCAGTAATGCTGCCATTAGAGACACGTGAAGGGCACCAGCCACCTGCTCCCCTCGCTTTGCATCTGAGGGCTCACCTGGTCCCAGAGCTCTTCCATGGTCCTGTAGTAAGTGCTGTAGTCCCACGCCGGGCTGGCTGGTCTCTGCTTCAGGTGCCAGTCACGGATCTTCACCTCTAGCTCGCCATTGGCCTTCTCCAGGGGGCACACCTTGTCCAGGTAGGAGGCCAGGTGGTCATTGAGGTTCTGCATGGTGATCTGGTTGCCGGAGAGGAGGCCACCATCGCCACCACCAAAGTCACCAAAGCCACCGCCAAAATTCCCATCAAAGCCACCTCCAAAGCCACTTCTGTAGCCTCCACCAAAACCACCACCAGCTCCTCCACCAAAGCCCAGCTCGTGGCACCCCCAGAGCCCCCTCCAGACCCCGAGACAAACTTAGCATAAGAAACCAAGATACTGCAGCCTCCACCTCCCCCATAGAGACTCCCCCCACCAAAGCCACCTCCCCCACCCCAGAGGGAAGTGCCCCAGGTCGAGCCACCTCCGAAGGTGGAGGAGGAAGTCTGCAGAAATGAAGTGCTCATGGCCAGGCAACTGGAGCCGGTGAGTTCTCAGCAAGTGCAAGACGCAGGTGTGAGGTGCAGAATTAGTGGGAAACCAGAGAGCTGCGCCTGTCAGCCCCCAGGCTGGAGTCCCTCATGTACCCCTCAGAGGGAGGCATGGGGTTGCATCTCTTCCCCCAAAGGAAAGCCAACTGCTCTGCATTCCCGACAAACACAGTTGCTTGTATACCTCGACAGGGCTGGTGCAGAGTTTTGTTTTCTTTTCTTGTTTTTTTTAATGCAACAAAAGAGATGACTCAGAAGTGATGGTGTTTTGCCCAGGGCCATGGTTTTAACACTTGGATTGCAGGTTCCTCTCCACTCTGGGAGAAAACAGAGCAGCAGGGAGCACGCTTTCAGCATCCCACGGCGACCAAGCGAGACCTCCGCCTGTACTGTTAGAGCAGCTCCAGCCGGCTGTGCCCCCGCTGGACTTCCGCCCCGCCCCTCACCCAGGACCCAAGGCGAGCAGCTCCGCTCTCAGTTTGAGAGTCCACGTACACGTTGCCTCTGTGTCCTCCTGCTCACCAGCCACGGGCATGAGCCTCGGGGGGCAGGGGCACCCGAGGATTGCAGGGCTCAGGGGAGCAGGCTGCGCACCGGAGAGGGCGCCTTGAGCCAAGGTCCAGCCGAGGTGACAGAGGGGCCAGGATCCGTCCCTTCCCTGATGCTACGAATGTACCCTCCTCTGACTCCCCCCACCTCCGTGTCCAAGGCACTGGATTCCCACAAAAAAATAGCAGGCATGGGGCTGACAAGGGGCTGATTGATAATCCTGCCACCTGCCAACTCCGCAGGTCACCGAACCTTGGCTTGCTCCAGGGACCTGCTGGGGCAAATTATAGCAGGTAAGCCTGGGGCAAGTTCCAGGAAGCCCCTCCCCCCCAGGCAGGTCACTGCTTGGCAGGGCCAGGTTAACCCCCCTTTGTCCTGTCAAGTGTGCCTGAGCCTTGTGGGAAGAAAGCAGAAAGGGAGGCCTGGCAGGCAGCCTGCAAGACACCTCAGAGAACTCGGAGGCCACAGAGAAGGAGACTGAGGCCAGAGAGGGGAAGCGATCCCTCAGGAGAGCATTTTTCTCAGCCCACCAACTCAGGGGCCCAGCTTTCCTGGGACACCTGATACCCGTGGCCAGTGCCATCTGAAGCTCCAGGTAACTGGAAAAGGGGGCTTGTAGTAACCAAGCCAGGACTGGCCTGGAGAGTCAGGAGGTGGGATTCCTGACCCAGGGCTGCAGCAAGAGGAGGTGGACAGGACTATGGAGTCCCTTGGGCCTGGGTCCAAATCCTGATTCTGTCAATTAACACTTGTGAGACTCTGGACATGTTACCTTTTAAGTTGGGGAAGGGCTGGACCCCGGCCAGCCACCTCCTGCATCCCTCTAGGTGGCTTTCCCCACGCTGTCAGGCCAGGTCGAGTAAACAAATCCGTTTTCAGTCCAGACAGCTACTGTGAGCTCCAGGGCTCAGCGGGACGCTAGGGCCTCCTCATTAGCTCCAGCCCAGGCTGCAGTCTCGGGCCCTGCCCCAGGGACCCTGCCCAGGATGCTGGGCCAGTTTCTGTCCTTTTCCTGCTGCACTCGGCCAGGCTGTCCCTGGAGGAAGGCCTTCCCTCCCGGGGATGGGGCCATGCAGCCCACTAGAAAAAGCCTGGGCCGGATACCACCCTGGGGAGCCACTCAATCTCTCTGAGCTTTAGCCCCCACCCCAGGGCCATAGTGAATATTTGATAGCTCATGGGGTGACGGGTCTCCATGAACACTGGAATCCACCCTCACCAGGGCGATGTCCCCACTCCCCCAGGGAGACGCTGTGGACATGCCACCTGGGCCTGGAGACTCCCCTGCAAATCCCTCCTTTCTCATTTAGCAGGTGCGTGGTTTTAGGGGATCATACCTCCTCTCTCTGGGCCATAGTCCATTTATGGAGAAAATAAAAATAACTCCTGCTCAGCCTGACTCGCAGGGAGATGCCTGATAGGAAATAGTTGGCAAACTGCCAAGTGGTCACCATGACCAGCTTTGATGGAATGACCTCACCCTACCCCTGAGCCTCTCCCACACCCACCTCCCCCACCTGGCATGCCTCCCCCAGCCCAGCCCCCTTGGGCTGGACCAGGCTTTGGTCAGCAGAGCACCCCTGGCTTCCCGTCTGCTCAGCTGCAGCTCCCTTGCCCTCCCCTGCACACACAAAGGAAGGCTTCCTTCCTGACACCCAGACCTGCACCCAGGCATCTGTTCCACCTGTGTGGGCCCAGACCCCACCCCACAGCCACACTTCAGGGGTCCCTTGGGCACAGAGGCGAGTGTCAGCTGTGGCAACCACAGAGGCTTTCAAGGACAGGGGATGAGTATCTGGGCATCCCAGCCTGAGCCTCCAGCTCCAAGGCCTCCTGAGAATTAAGTGGGGGAGGAAGGCTTGTGGGTGCAGGTGGTGGAGCAGGGGATATATCATGGCTGGAGAGGTGGAAAATGGGGCTGCTCACTCAGGGCTGCAGCAGGGAGAGGGCGAGAACAGGGTTGTGGGGTCACACGTTCACATCTGCCCCTCACCACCTAGGGATGTGGAACAAGCTGATGGACCTCTCTGAGGCCCACAGGAAAATGGCCCCAGAAACAGTGCCTCCTTCAGGATCGCAGGCCTCCTTAGCATTCAGTGTTCCCCTAGAGGAGACCTTCCAACAGCCCCGTGGGGGCTGAGGGCTAGACTGGTATCCCTGGCTTGTCCCCTCCTCCTCCCACAGCTGAGCAGTGGGGCTGTGACTCAGCCAGAAGGAAGAGGGACTTCTTTATGGGTCTTGTAAATATTTACCTCCAGTTGGCCTGTCCTTGGCAGCAGAGCTAAAAAGCCACAGGAGCAGGACCAAACCCACCCAAGGGCAGAGTCGTACCAGGAAGCTGGGACCTGTGTTCCCGCACTGGCCCAGGGTGCCCCGAGCTAGCTCAGGCTGGGGTTTGTGTGGGAGGGTTGGGTCACAGCTGCGTCCCATTCCAGGCTTGGGTCCCAGCATGGGCTGATGGGCGTAAAGGGTCTCTGCGGGCTGCCCCAGAAGGGATGACATGTCAGTGCTTGCACACGCACAGACACGCCAACAGGTGTGCCCTCTCCAGGCCGGCACTGAGCAAGGAGGCTGCCTACACTCATTCTTCTGGCTCTGACCCCAAAGCCCTAGCTCCTCCTTTATTAGGTGGAAAAATTGTCAGGCCTGTCTCAGGGGATCCCAGCCCTGGCCCTTCACCAGGAGTTAAGACTGGAATGTATTTCGAGGACCTGATACAAGTGGTATCAACCCTAGGAGACCACCTGGGCAGGGGTGGCACAGTAAACGAAGAACTGGGAAGCCCAGACTCTAGGCCTGGCACTGTGCTGCAGTCACTGTGTCGCCTTGGACAAGTTAGCCTCTGTGCACCCATTTCCTGAGTTACATAATGTAGCTCGTATTAACTACCTATTAGGGTGCTTTGATTCAAGGGCTCATAGTAGGGGTTCAATAAACATTCTTTTCACATACATGTATACCAACCTTTAGGGGAGTCCAGTGGGGGGAAAAAAAACTAAATCTGGAAACAAAACCACAGTTTTAAACCCCACCTTTGCCATGCATAAGAACAGATATATGACAAACCACTTCACATCTCCAGGCCTTAGTCTACCCCTCTACAAAATGGGAAAAATGCTTCTTTCCCAGGGTTGTTGTAGGAATAGGAATTACCATGAGTCATACATGGAGTGCCTTCCCTGACCTTTCCTGGAAGTGTTGACTTTGGGCCCAAATAAAACCAAGGCTTGGCCCAGCCCCACCCCCAGGAGTTGAGCTAACAAACCAAATGCCTGTCCTCCCTTGGGCCATAAAGTTTTATTGACAGGTCAGGGGAGGAGATGGGTGGGTAAGGGTCCCTCCCTTTCCGTGCCCCTACCCGGGAGAATCCCTCTGCGGGAAGGCAGGAAGCCCAGGAGGCTGCCGGCCTCATCAGGGGGCCTTGGAGGAGGCCAGGCTGTTGTAGTGGGCATCCTGGCCCTCGAGCAGGCTGCGGTAGGTGGCGATCTCCTGCTCCAGCCGCAGTTTGATGCCCATGAGATGCTGGTACTCCAGGTTCTGCCGCTCGGTGTCGGCACGCACGTCACTCAGCTGGGCCTCTATTCCACTGATCAGCGTCTGGATGTGGGACAGCTGTGCCCCGAAGCGGGCCTCGGTTTCCGCCAGTGTGGCTTCCAGGGCAGCTTTCTGAGGGCAGGGAGAAGGAAGGCCGTGGCTCAGTGGAGCCTGGTTCCCAGGGTCACAGCCATGCACCAGGCTGCCCACAGCCACAAGTGTGTATCCCGGGGGACAAGGGGCCACCTACCATGCTGAACTGTGACTGCAGGTCAATCTCGAGACCCTGGAGGGTGCGGCGCAGGTCGGTGACCTCCGTCTTGTTCACCTGGAGCTGCTCAGTGTGGCTGGCTACCTTCTGGTTCAGCTCCTCGGTCTGCAGTGAGAGAGGAGGAGGAAGGAATAAGCATGGAGGCAGACCTTTGGCTGGAGAGCATCAGCCCTCTCTCCTTGCCATCTCCCCAAAGGGCACCTGCTTCCCCTCCGTACCCGGCTGGTAAACCAGGCTTCAGCATCCTTCCGGTACTTCTCAGCCAGGTCCTCATATTGGCTTCTCATGTCGCTCAGAATCTTGGTTAAGTCAATGCCTGGAGCAGAATCCACCTCCACACTAACCTGGCCACCCACCTGGATCTTCAGGGCACCTATTTCCTGAAAGAGACAGCAGAGATGGCATGTCAGGGCCCAGAGCATGTCAGCCCCCCGCCCCATCTCTCAGGTGCAGGCCTAGGAGCCGGCACTGTGGGATAAACTGGGTCACTTCCCCGCTGGAAGTCCAGGAGCCCTGTTCCACACCCAGGGCCAGGTTGAGGGTGCAGCAAGTGTGGCCACAGGCAGAAGATGCAGGATAGAAAAGTGTTCTCAGCCCTGGGAAGGTGGGTGGGATGGAAGGAAGGCCAGGCTGGAAGCCCACCTCCTCGTGGTTCTTCTTGAGGTAGGCCAGCTCCTCCTTCAGGCCTTCGATCTGCATCTCCAGATCAGTCCTGGACAGGGTCAGCTCGTCCAGCACCTTGCGCAGGCCACTGATGTCATTCTCCACACTAATGCGCAGGGCCTGCTCTGTCTCAAACCTTGTAAAGGAAACCATTGCAGTCAGGCCACAGTTTCTTCTATAGCTCCAGGGCCTTCCCCACCTCCCACCCCCAGAGTTCAGTTGACTATGAAGGGTTTTCTGTAGGCCGCCTGGGGTGGGTGAGGGCAGAGTCCAGGTGCCCCACCACCCTGAGCCCCCTAAGAGTCCAGGATTGCCCCACCCTGGCCTCCTACAGCCCCCAAAGCAAAGGTACTCACTTGGTCCGGAAGTCATCTGCAGCCAGACGGGCGTTGTCGATCTGCAGGACAATCTTGGAGTTCTCAATGGTGGCACCAAGAATCTGGAAGGCAGAAAGCAGGAGGTTGGCCTCAGTCCAGCACACAGGCACCCCCTACACACTTCCTTCCCAGAGGCGAGCCGGGAGCAAATAAGTACCATCCCATTTCCCAGAGACCAGAGACCCAGCTGCCCATCAGCTGCCCGTTGTCCTGCTATCTGGGAGGCCTTGAAATCAGTCCATGCCCAGCAAAAGAAAGCACTGCTGCGGGGGAAGGAGGGCCACAGAGGTGGGGTGGGGAGGAGCCAGGAGGGTAACCTAGGGAGAAAGTCTGTGAGCCCTGTGCTGAGTGAGACACCAGGTGGTCTTAGGGGGACAGCCTCTAGTAACCTGTGATGCAGTGTGGGGAAGGGGGGAGGCATGAGGAGCATCAAGAAGGCCTTTGTCTGTCCCCCCACCCACCCACGCCCTTAAAGCACATTCTGCCTTCAGGGAAGAGAATGCCATTTGTTGAGCATCTATTACATGCCGGGCACTTTGCACCTCATCTTTGACAGCCACTGGGTGCTCACTGCCAAGGCTGTGGGGACTGCTATTTCACAGAGGAAGAGACTGAAGGTCAGGCTCCTTGTCCAAGCTCCCCGCTCTAGGAAATGGCCGAGTGAGACCTGAGGGGTACCATCCAGACTACACAGACTAGGGTAACTGGGGCTCAGTGTTTTTCAAAGAATGGATGAGGACTCGGTCTTGTAGCAGGTGGTGACCCACATAATTCCTTAATGAAACAGAACAAAGTATAAAACATCACTCACGGTAGGGTTAAAACTGTTTCAAGACAGAATAGCAGCTGTGTACAGCAGGGAAAGCACAGAGAGATTGAGAGGTGATGAGTTTTGTTTGTTTGGTTTTTGTTTTTTGTTTTAAGGAGGTACTGGGGATTGAATCCAGGACCTCATACATGGGAAGCAGGTGCTCAACCACTTAGCTACACCTGCTCCCCAATGAGAGTTGGTTTTCACATTTGTTTGTTTTTAGGAGGTACCCGGGATCAAACCCAGGACCTCGTACATGAGAAGCAGGCACTCAACTACTTGAGCTACATCTGCTCCCCTATTATTATTATTACTGGAATAATGAAAATGCTCTAAAAACGATTGAAGCGATGGATGCACAACTATGTGATTACACCAAATATTAAGTGTATACTTCGGATGGATTTATACTTTATTAATATGTATCAATAAAATTGATTTATTTTTAAAAAACTGTTTCAAGAAACTTTTGCCTCCATTTTGTGTATGTGAGAGAGAGAATGGTGAGGACCCACAATAAACTGCACTTCTTACTGTAGGTCATGATTTTAAGGCGGTGGGGCCCGTGCACATTTCTTCAGGACTGAGCTCTTCCCTGTGGTTGGCGCCCAGGCCCCACCCCACAGGCCCTCTGTGAGAGCCCATGGCTGGGGGGACGTAGGGGGCCTCTCCACCTGAGGATCAGAAAGCTCCTGCTGCCCCTGGACTTCCCCAGCAGGGTCTTCCCGGGGAAAAGACCAGGGCCTCTGCTCTCTTATGTCTTATGTCCTTCTTGGCCCCGCCCAGGCCTACAGCTGACCCTTCCCATTCTTCCTAGAGCTGCTCTTGAGACCTGTATGGTCACCTGGGCGGGGGGGGGGGGG
>JAQZBX010018947.1:0-22061 GCA_029593785.1 Cabassous unicinctus
TTAAATCATTTGCCAAGGTCAAATAGCTGTTAAGTGGTGAGGCAATTCAGAGACCACCCCCTTAACCCATAGAAAAACAATATTTTTGTCTTCTCATTGTACGCCATTCAGAGCACTTTCACATGCAGTATCTAATTTGATATCTCCACATGATAAAGGAGGGAGAGATTACTTTCTCCCTTCATAGAAGAGGAAGCCCAAGGTACGTAGGCTGAGTAGAAGGCTGGTGTTTTAAGGTCACACAAATGATAATGATGGACAAAAGCTGATCATGAATCTGGATCTTTTAACTCCTTATCCAGTTTCCTCTGCTACATTTCATGACCCAATGTGACCCTCTGTAGCTGGCATTTCTGGAAGGGTAAAAAATTGCAAGGAGCAAGGATGCTTCAAGGAAACAAGGGAACTTCCCAATGATCGGTCCAGTACTTTTCAAACTAATTTATACAGCCCTGAAGGGCAAAGGAGGAGCATGGAGTAAGGGGATATAGAACCAGAGGGAGGCTCCTGCTCCAACGTTAACTAGAAAGATTCTACATTTATGTTTTATATATTAGTTTCCACTTAAGATTTTTTTGAATAAAGTGATTTGCTGACTTTGTTTATACAAACTACCAATGCAGTCCATTTTCCCAGTTTTACACATGGGGAAACTGAGGCTGAGAGGAAAGTAACTGAAGACACAGTGAGTTAGTACAAAGTTGAGTCTAAGTTCTCTGGTCCAGCACTTTGCCCCCAGGTTCTTGGTGGTCTTCCGGTATGATATTATAATATACCTGGGAAGTTAGACTGGGAATGACATACAGGCAGTGTGACTTGTACCGATACTCTGGCAGTAAAACAAAATGATTATGCTTTAATTAATGACATATGCATATGTATGCCAGCAAGAAACACCCTGCCATGCATATGCATATATTATTAAGTATGCAACATGCTTTCTTACATTTATATTTTCATAGCTTTTTATAGCATTAATTACTTCATTAAATTGAAGAAAAATGTAGGGAATGGCATAAACAGACTTTACTGCCAGCAGGTAATCAAGTGCTAAGTGGCATGGTGCAGTCTATGTGTCAATGAAATGCTTCTTTCAACCTGTGTCTTTGGCATTTGACATATCCACTCTCCTTGATTTCTGCTCTGATGCCAGGGTCTGCTATTGTGTCAGGTGCTCAAAACCTGGTTACCTGCTGTTCTGCCCTACCATCTTCATGTGCAGAAGCACTGGACTTGAAGCTTGAACTGATTTGTAGCTACACCTTGGTTCCAGCTGTGTGACTCTGGGTAATGCAATTTCTTCTCTCGTTATAGTTTTTCATTATCTCAACCATAAAGGAAGTTGGTGAAGAAATGAAAGAAAGAAAGAAACTGTCAGGAAGGTTGGATAACAGTTGGGAGAGGGTAATTTCACAGATGTGAGGAAAAACGAGAATCAGAGCCAAGAGGACAACAGTGGCTTGCCCTCTCTTCAAACGCATCTCTTATTGTTCTTCCCCTGGCCTCTCCACCCATACTGTACTTCCTTCTGCTTCTTAAATGTGCCTCTAGGCCTGGATCCCCCACCCCTACATCTTTCTTCAGTCTTATTATTCAACTGTTTGATCTCTTCAAAGCCCCTGGGATAAGCCTTCATTGTTACTTTTCCTTCCTCAAAGTCCATAATAGGCTCTATTGTAATTATTTATTCACTATATGCCTTTCTTGCTAGACTGAGACCTCCATGATGGCAGAAACTGTATCTGTCCTGTCCATGGCTGAGTCCCAGGGCTTAAGTATTCAAATATTTATTGATGGACTGGTTTATTTTTAAAAAGCACATGCTATATGATTCCTTTTACATTGAATTCTAATACATGCAAACTAATCTATAGTGACAAAAAGATTTGATCCATAGTTGCCAGAGGACTGGGAGAAGTGGGGCCAGGAGGAGGGTGTCTTGGTTTGGCAGGCTGCTATAACAAATATCACACAGTGGGTTGGCTTAAACTACAAGAATTTATTGGCTCGCATTTTCAGTGGCTAGAAGTCCAAAACCAAGGTGTCAGCAAGGCAATGCTTTCCCCCTGAAGTGTGTGCCTCCGGCTTGCAGTAATTCTTGGAGTTTCTCGGCTTACATTTCTGCCTCCCATCACATGGCAATCGCTCTCTCCTTGTATCCTTTCTTCTGGTTTCTGCTGACCTCTGGCTTCTCTGACTTCTGGCTTCCAGATACTTCTCTTTATAAGGACTCCAGTAATATGGATTAAGACCCATCCTGATTAAGATGGCTACACCTTAACTAAAAATAAAATCTTCTAAAGGTCCTATTTATAAATGGTTTCAAATGCACAGAAACGCGAATTAAGATTAAGGCATAGTTTAAATGTCTTTCATTGGGGTACATAATTTATCCTACTAGAGAGGGTAGGGATAGATTTCAAAGGGACATCAGGAAACTTTTAGGAGTGATAGATGTATTCATTGTCTTATTTGTGGTGATAGTTTTAAGGGTATATACATGTATCAAAACTCATCAAATTGTACAATTTCAATATGTGCAGTTTATTGTATGTCAGTTATAGCTACATAAAGCTGTAAATATTAAACCATAAAACAATTAAATTACTATACAGGAA
This sequence comes from Cabassous unicinctus, assembly GCA_029593785.1. Classification (NCBI taxonomy): domain Eukaryota; kingdom Metazoa; phylum Chordata; class Mammalia; order Cingulata; family Chlamyphoridae; genus Cabassous; species Cabassous unicinctus. The sequence goes on from JAQZBX010018947.1 coordinate 2,619, forward strand.
AATAGGAAGGATTGTTTAAGAATTCGAATACGAATGTTGCAGAGAGCTCAAAAAGGTTAGAGTGAAAAATGTCCATTTGATTTGAATGTTTCAGACGTACTTGGAGACCTCTGCTGAATCTGCCAGAGTGGAAACCTGACAGTGGTGAACTGGCTTCCCAGTTGACTATTCTTCTATCTAATCACCCTTCACCCCCAGGACAGGGCAATCTCCCAGCTATAGTGGCTCCCTACATCAGTGTATTAATCTGATAAGGACATTTTGGTTGTGATGCACAGAAATCATGATGTGCTAGCTTAGGCAAAAGAAGGGGCATTATGATAATGATACAGGTATAGCTGAGAAAACCCTAGGCCAGGAATATCCCTCCTAGATCTCAGAGAAGGCCTGGGGTAAAGAGCTAGAATTCTGGCAGGAATCCAGACACAGGGCTCAGTCCCTAATCTTTGTTCTTCTGGGAACTTCTACTTCATCCTCTATGTGCCTATCAGATTTGAGTGTACATCAGTTGACCCCCAAAGAGTAAAGACAACCTGTGGCTTTTAGGTTGGTAAGGTCCAGGTGCAGCCACCAGTAGAGATGAGTAATCAGCTTTAAATTACAATTCTAACCTTCTGGAAGACAGAACGTGATTGGTCCAGCTGAGATGTGGGGCCCAGCCTTCCCTGTCAACCTTGGCTAGTGAGGAGAGTCACTTAGATGATACACTGCTGCTCGAGACTCCCTTCTTGGCTAGGAGAAATAGGAGGTGCTTTGAACAGATATTCTCAAATTGCCTATTAGAAGTTGGGATCAATTGGATAACCAGAATGGGGATTAGACTTTCCCATTCATAGATAATGAAACTGAGCCCAGAACAGTTCATTTATCTTCCCAAAGCTACGCAATGCAGGGCAGAGATGGCCCCCAGACCTTTGGCTCTGAGCACCAGTGCCCCCATTAGAACAGAAGTTTTCCTAAAGAATCTTGCCCTCAAGAAAGATTCTAAATCACATTTGAACTCAAGTGTAAATGAATACAAATAATTTGAGGCATTATTTCAGCATTTTTTAGAGCACAGAATGGGGGGGAGGGGAACTGGGTTTATTTTTAGCAGGAACCAAAGATTTAAGCTGAAGAATAAGGTATTAATGGTGATATTTCAATCATCCTTTGGTGTATATGTGATTTTTTAAAGGGGCATCAGTGCACTCTGAAGCCCATGAAACCACCTTGCACGGGTAATGTTAAATGCACTAATCTTGAGTTAACTATTTCTTCTCTTTACCTCCAAGATCTTAAAGAAGGCAAAGGGTATGTTTGGTAGAGCTGCTGTCAGAAAGAGTTCTGACTTCAGATACTTCCAACTGTTAAAGAAAGAATTTATGAGAAATCTCCCAAAAAGACAGATATATATATTTATATATATATATATATATATATATAAAATAGGTGTGTGTGTGTGTATACAGACACACACACCTATTTCCGACCAATAACTCAGATCAGATAAGTGAAAATAGTTCAGATGGTTAAGAAATGAACAACCAATTTTTGTTTGCTCACCTCAAGTGAACCAAATCTGGGTAGCAACTTACAAAGAAGTGATGTGGGTCCAAGAAGCCAGCAATGGACCCCTTGCCACCTTGTCCCCCCTGGAGGCAGGGAAAATGGCTCTCCCAACTTGTACTTAAAGATATGTACATTTAGCTCACTGGTTCAGAGAGTTCCTGTGCCCACTCGGTGCAAAGCTCAGTCCTGGGGGCTTGGTGGTGGGCAACTGGTTTATGAGATGAATCAAATATGGTTTTTTCTATCAAACCGTTTACAGTCAAATGGAAAAAGCATTCATGGAGACAAATACAAAGTACGGAGAGATGTATCCTAAAAGAGATGATGAACTTGAGTATTTCAGATTTTTCATGCCTCAAATTGAGCTCCCTCTTCCACACCCACCCAGCATGGGCTGCCTTTATCTGCAATTGCACTACTTTCCCTTCAGTTTTTGTTTGTTTTGTTGTTTTGTTTTGTTTTGTTTTGTTTTAGGTTACTGGAGTCCTCTCTGACAATTGCAGAAGTTTTCTTACAGATCTACCTATTTTTACACTTACCCCTTTCAAATATATTCTGAACTAAAGTGATCTTAAAAATGAAAACTTAATATTACTACTCTCTAAGTGTATGAGTTACCTTGGCTTCCCATTGTCTTTAGGATTAAAAGCCAAACTCTTTACCTTGACTGGCAAAGCCTTCAGTGATTGACCCTTGCCCATGTATATCTCAAGAGTTTTACCTCCTGCCACTCCCTTCTTTATCTTCCTTCCTCAGCTCCTCAGATCACTTTCAGTGTCCTGGGCAGGTCATATTCTTTCTTACCTATGGACATTTGAACAAACAGTATCCTCTGACTGAAATACTTGTCCTCCACCTTTGCTGCTCATTTCCTCGGTGAATCTGGGTTAGGCTCCCTTTTGTACATTTCTCCTTCACAACACTCACCCCAGGTGTAAATTAATTATTTAACATCCTTTTCCACTAAACTACTACTCCCATGAGGACAGGGATTGTCTGTTCATTTTCTGCTGAATTTAACTTTTGGCACAGCACCTGAAACTCAATAAATATTTGTTGAATAGAACCCAGGAATGAAAATGGAAAGTTAGAAAATGAGAATAATGCCTAATTGTGGAGGGTTCCAAATGCCAAGCAAAGGAGTGAAAGCTTGGGACTCAAAGTCTGTACCCAAAACCTCTTCCATCTCCCACTTTGCAACAGTGCCCTTTTCCATTCTTCCTTCCTGTGCTCTTCATTACCTCTTCTCTTCCGCATTGTCCCTCAACTCTCACCACCTTGAGGGTACAGAAGGTGCTTTATTCATCTTTGTATCTTCAACAATTAGCAGAGGGCCAGGTACAGACGGATGCATACATCAGCAACTAAGGCTCAGTTATGCTACACTGGAAAATAAAACCTGATTCTTAACAATGGTTTATTCCTTGCTCACACAACATCTCCTGAAAGGTAGCTGGCTCTCCAAGGCATCTGGCTTCTATGTGATAGTTCAGATACACGTGACAGCTACTTCCACATGAGCACATGCTTCCAAGCTCAACCTAGCAGGGGAAGACTGAGTTCGACTCATCAAACTTTGGCAGATAAATGTTCCCATCTAGTGACCAATGTCATTTCCACTCACACTTCATTAGTCAAAGCAATTCACATGACCATGCCTAACTTAAAGGAAACAAAAAAATATGCAATTCTTCATTTTTCTAGAAGTAAAAGGGAAATGGCTATCAGTAAAGAGTAGTAATGTCTGCTCCAGTCATGAATAAACAATTGAATAAAAGAATTGGTAGGAGTGAGTGATCTGTGCTCTGGAGGGGTTGTAGAATGCTTGGTAAGGGGGAGTTCCAGGAACATGGCATTGGAGTAGGCAGGCAGGGCTCAACTCTATCACAAAAACAATGGAGAAAGGGCCCAAAGCTGTATGAGGGACCCACTTTGGAGGTCAGCAGACCAGGACAGTGCTGTGCAACTCCCAGGAGGATAAGCGACAGAGAGACGAAGAACCTGAAATAACAAGCATGTGTTACCAAACCCCCACGGCAGCAGGGAAGGGCTCCTATCCCCACCCTCAGTACATTAAGCTGGGATAAAACCCCTGGCTCACTGCAGCTGACCAAGAAGTGAACAGATGTCTTCTTCCCTGTTGGCTGTTACAAGGGGAGAGGGAGGGCGAGCCGGAGCCTTCTCTTCAGTGAATTCAGCCAGCAGATCCTGCTTTGAATCTTGGCTCTGGCCAGAACAGAAACACTGGAAGGTGAAAGTTGAAAGAAACACCTCCTTGGAAAGGTTCACCAATGAGTGCCATCTGCTTGTCAGTCAGGAAATTGCAAGGAGAAAAATTACTTTTAGGTCTCTACCCGACCTCTGGGAGAAAAATCAGTGGCCCATTAGTGAGTCCCTGGCCCAATTTTGATAACTTAAGCTGGGCAATTTTAGAAACTTAGAATAAGTTGAACAAAAAATCAAAGAAGAACTATGAAAAAAATCTCTAGGCAAGAGAGAGAAATACACCATCAGAGTAAATTCACCAACATATCAAGATACCTAGACAACAGCAAAAAAAAATTAAAAGCCATACTAGGAAACAGGAAGAGATGACCCAGGTAAAGGAACAAACCAAATATCTTGATGAGATACAGGATTTAAGACAATTAAACAATGATAATCACACAACTGTCTGGAATCAATTCAAATAATTGAAGGAAAATATGACCTAAGAGATAAAGGATATTAAGAAAACACTGGGTGAGCATAAAGAACAATTTGAAAACCTGAAAAGAAAAGTAACATGGCTTATGGGAATGAAAGACATGATAGATGAGATTAAAAATACATTAGAGGCACATAGCAGCAAATTTGAATTGCTTGAAGACAGAATTAGTAATTTCGAGGAGAGAACATCAGAACTGGAAAAGACAGGAAAATGGAAAGAGAAGAGAATGGAAAAAATGGATGTGGGTCTCAGAAAAATGGATGACAATGCGAAATGCTCAAACATAAGCATTATTGGTGTCCCAGAAAGAGAAGAGAATGAAAAAGGGGCAAAATATTTGAGAATATTTGAGAATATTTGAGGAAATAATGACTGAAAACTTCCTAATCCTTATGAAAGACATAAATATCCAATCAATATCCAAGAAGGACAATGCACCTCAAACGGAATAAATCTGAATAGACCTATTCTGAGACACTTATTATTCAAAATGACAAATAGCAGAGATAAAGAGAGGATTCTGAAAGCAGCAAAAGAAAAGCACAGCATGACATACAAGGGAACCTCAATAAAGTTAAGTGCTGACCTCTCATCAGAAACCGTGGAGGCAAGAAGAAAGTGATATGATGTATTTAAGGTACTAAATGAGAAAAACTGCCAGCCAAAGATTCTGTTTCTGACAAAACTGTCCTTCAGAAATGAGGGTGAGTTTAAAGTCTTCACAGACAAACTAAAACTGAGAGTATATTATCAAAAGACCAGTTATAGAAGAGATACTAAAGAAGTGCTGCAACCTAAAATGGAAAAAACAAGCACAAGACACTTGGAGAAAAGGGTAGAAATGAAGATTATTAGTAAGGGTAAATTAAAGGATAAAAAGACAGACAATAGTAGGATATGACAACAGAAAGCCAAAGGACAAATAGGACGAAGTAAATAATGCCTTTACAATAATAATGTTAATGGCTTGAACTCCCCAAACAAAAGACATAGACTAATAGAATAGATTTTTATAAATAAGCCTACTAAATGCTGTCTACAAGAGACTCACCTCAGATGTAAGGACACAACCAGGTTGAAAGTGAAAGGGTGGAAAAAGATATGCCATGCAAATAGTAACCAAAAAAGAGCTGGAGTAGCAATACTAATATTGGAAAAAATAGATTTAAAATGCAACGCTGTTATAATGGATGAAGTAGGTCATTATATATATATATATATTTTTTTTTTAAAGGGCAAATTCACCAAGCAGAAAAAACTATAATAAATATTTATGCATCTAACCTGGGTGCCCCAAAATACATGAGGCACACACTGGCAAAACTGAAGGGAGAAATAGATGTCTCTACAATAATAGTTGGAGACTTCAATACACCACTCTCAGTATGGATAGAATATCTGGACAGAGGATAAATAAACAGAGAGCTTGAATAATATGATAAATGAACTAGACCTAACAGACATTCATAGAGCATTGCACTCCAAAACAACAGGATATGCACTCTTTTCGAGGGCTCATGGATATTTCTCCAGGATAGATCACATGTTGGGTCACAAGCTCAATAAATTTAAATAGATTAAAATTATAAAAAAGAGTTTCTCTGATCATAACGAAATGAAGCTGGAAATCAGTAATGGATGGAAAAAGGGGATATTCATAAATATATGGATATTAAACAACAAGCTTTTAAGTAATCAGTGGGTCAAAGAAGAAATTGTAAGAGAATTCAGTAAATATCTTGATACAATTTATCAAAACCTATGGGACACCACAAAGGCAGTGCTGAGAGGGAAATTTATAGCCTTCAGTGCTAAAAGAAATTGCTAAAATTGAAGCTCTAACTGCACACCCGGAGAAACTAGAAAAAGAACGGCAAACCAAGTTGAAGGAAATCCTAAACTAAGCTGAAGGAAAGAAATAGTAAAGATCAGAGCAGAAATAAATGGAGTTGAGAAAGGTGACCACTATCTCACACCTTATACAAAAATGAACTCAAAATGGATCAAGGACCTAAATATAAAAGTGACAACCATAAACCCCCTAGAAGAAAATGTAAGAAAACATCTTCAAGATCTTGTGGTAGGCAGTAGTGTCTTAAACCTTAAACCCAAAGAATGAGCAACAAAAGAGAAAAAAATAGTTAAATGGGACCTCCTCAAAATCACTTTTGCAACTAAAAGGACTTTGTCAACAGTGTGAAAAGGCAGCCTATTCAATGGGAGAAAATATTTGGAAATTACATATTTGATAAGGGTTTAATATATATAAAGAGTTCCTACAACTCAACAATAATAAGACAAATGACCCATTTTAAAAAATGGGCAAAAGACTTGAATAGAAAATTGTCCAAAGAAGAAATACAAATAGCAAAACTTCACATGAAAAAATGTTCAACATCACTAGTGATTAGGGAAATGCAAATCAAAACTACAATGAAATATCATTTCACACCTATCAGAATGGCCACTATTAAAACGTCAGAGAAATACAAGTGTTGGAGAGGATGTGGAGAGAAAGGAACACTTATTCACTGTTGGTGGGAATATAGGATGGTATAGCCAATATGGAGGACTGTTTGGCAGTTCCTAAGAAAGTTGAATATAGATTGTGATCTGGCAATACCACTACTAGGTATATACACAGAGGAACTGAGAGTAGTGACATGAACAGACATCTGCACAATGATGTTCATAGCGGCATTATTCACAATTGCCAAAAGATGGAAACAACCCAGGTGTCCCTCAACCAATGAATGGATAAACAAACTGTAGTGTATACATACAATGGAATATTATGTAAGAAGAAATGAAGTCATGAAGTATATGACAACATGGATGAACATGGGTGACATTATATTGAGTGAAGTGTCAGATACAAAAGGACAAATACTGTATGATTGTACTATTATGAACTAAATACATCCTGTAAACTCACGGAGTTAATAATTAGAGTATAGGTCTCCAGAAAATAGAGTGAGGGTAGAGAATGGAATGCTGAGGGTTAATCTGTGCAGAATTGGTAAAAAAGATTGTAAATCTTTGAAAATTAATAGAGATAGTGAAAGCACATCATAGTGTTTCTAAGTAGCAGAGCTATTATATGAGTATGACACTGGTTGAAAGGGAAAGTCTAAGGTCATGTATATTACTAGAAGGAAATCTGAAAAATGTAACATGGGACTGTATAATATTGTGAAACCTCATGTGAAATATGAATATGGGTAATATTGCATATATAAGACTGTTTTTTTTACAAAATATAAATACAAATAAACTATAGAGAGATGGAAACAGAATAGCAGCTATGTATGGCAGGGGAAGCATAGAGAGATTGAGAGGTGATGAGTTTTTGTTTGTTTGTCTGTTTTGTGTTTATCATTATTGGAATTCTAAAAATACTCTAAAAATGACTGAAGTGATGAATGCACAATTATTTGATTATACCTAATACCATTGATTGTACACTTTGGATAGATTTATGCTTTATTAAAAGGTATCAATAAATTTGATTTGTTTTTTTAAAAAAGAATGCCTTTCTAATTCCTGTATCCCAGGATCTCCAATTCTGAATTATCCCCAGCAGGAAACTTTCCTCCTAGAACCTGGACCACCAGCTCCTAACCTCCCCTCCCCCAATGAGCTTGTCCTTCCTCATCTACTCACTCTCAATGTCATAACCTAGACTTTGTCAGTGCCTACCGTTTCAAATCCTCCAAAATCTCAATTTCAAGCCTCCCACTCTCTACCACCTCCTAAATTTCCAGCTTATACCCTGGACTCCCAGTCTCCAGCAATCTTTTGATATTTTCAACCCATCGATCCTATCATCTTTATACTGTCCTTATCCCCCTGCCTTATGGCCTCACTCACCTCCTTATCCGGTTTAAATTATTATAACCATTCTCTTTGACACCTCTTATTTACCCCCTCATGGCATCAACTCCCAAATGCATATCCCCTCACCATATTTGCTTGCCAAAATACACTCCTGTTTAAATTTAACTCTTTACCTACTCAATAGCAGAACTTGTACATTCAAAACGACCAGAAAACAAACCCTAATCACAATGACTTCTTTCTCTTTAGATTTATGATCAATAAAGAAATTCATAATGTTGCCTGGCAATTATACTATCTTTCTCTAGTCCATTCTGTTTCCCACTCTTTCAGATAATTTTTTTACAATTTCTCTTTTCTTCTCAAGTCCCAAGACTTCTCCTCCATCCTTACTCACAGCTTCTGAGTTTGCTTCCTTCCTGACAAAATGAAGCATTTGAGAAAAAACATCATGAGCTGTACTACTGCCTTACACACCCACCTGCATATATGTTCATAAATGTCTCACCTATGCCTATAGATGAACTGTCGCTTTATCACCTTGTTAAGGCCAATTCCTCTACTTTTAGACTAAATCTACTCCCCTATCACTCACTTCAGGACTTTGTTTCAACAAATATTTCCCTTTTCCCCTGCATAATTTTTTCTCTCTCTATTGGATCATTTCCATTAACTTGGAAACAAGTTATTACTCCCATATTCCTCCTTCATCAATGGCTCCCTTTCTCTATTTCTCCTTGCCATGAAAATCTCTAAAAGATGTGTCTAAACTCACTGTCTTCCATTTTCTCTTAGACCCACACCAATCATTTCACCAAAACTGTTCTCATCAGTGTTTGTAAATAAAATTAATAATAATTTTAAAAGCCCTGTTTTCATCAAGGTTAACAATGATAACCCACATTGTTAAATCCAATGGACATTTCTCAGTCCTCATCTTACTTTTTGCTATCAGCAGCATTTGACACAGGGACTGACTCTCTTCTCTTTGAAGCACTTTCTTCACTTGGTTTCTATGACGCCACACTTAGCTAGTTCCTTCCCACACTTCTGGATGCTCTCTTGCCTCTTTTGCTGGATTCTCTGCTTCTCCCTGACATCTGAATATTGAAATGCTCCAGGGCTAAGTCCCTGCAATGTTTCTCTCTCTCTCTCTCTCTCTCTCTCTCTCTCTCTCTCTCTCTCTCTCTCTCTCTCTCTCTCTCTTTCTCTGTCTGTCTCTCAATCTCTCAATCTCTCAATCTCTAAATCTCTGCTGGCACACTGGGTGATCTCATCCTGTCTCCTTGCTTTAAATACCATCTATATGTAACCAAATGCATATCCCCAGCCTCGATTTTTCCCCTGAACTCCAGATTCACTGACTTCTTGAAATCTCCACCTGAATTTTTAATAGGCATTTTAAATTAAACATACATCTAAAATTGAGTTCATGAAATTTTCCCATCCCCCAAAACATGAATTAATAATGGCAATTCCATCCCTGTAGTTCCCTTGCCTTGACTCCTCTCTATCTCATTCCCTACTTCCAAACTTTTTGCAAATCCTATTTGTAGTACTTTCAAATATATCCAGAATTCAATTACTTTTTACCAAACCCACTGCTACCACTCTGATCTAAGCCACCCCATCAGCTTTTGTTTTGATTATTGCAATGGTTTCCTAACTGGTGTCTGAGCTTTTGCCCTTGCCTCCCTTTAGGCTATTTTCAATGTACCAGCCAGCCCAATATCACTCACCACCACCCCCATGGCTTTCATTTTATCAGAATAAAAACCCAAGTCATTACTGTGACTCACAGGGCCTTACATGGGCTGACCCCATTCCCTCTCTGACCTCACATCTTAGTCCTCTCCCCTTCATCTTCTCCCTATCAGCCACAGTAGCTCCCTTGCTGTTACCCACACTCCAGATGTGCTGCCACTTCTGAGCCCTTCCACTTCTTTTCCCTCAAAAGACATCTTCATAGTGAGGCCACTCTAAAATTTCATTCCATCTCCAGTACTTTATATTCCCTTTCTTTGTGGTATTTTTGATCCTTGAAATACTTCCCTATCTAACATCGAATATACTATTCTTATTTACCATATTTAATGTTTGCCCTATTAGAATATAAGCTCCACAAATACAAGAATATTTGGTTTTTTTTGGTTCATTGTTGTTTCCTCAGCTCCTAAAATGAATGAATGAAGGAAGGAATGAATGAATGAATGAATAAATAAATAAATAAATAAATAAGGTGCTCAATATATACTTATTGCATGAATAAATTCTTCTCAAGAATATTACTTTGGGTGCACCAAGCAGACTGAATGCTAGAAAGGATAGGCTGGCCTAATCTATCCTACCTATTACTCTAGAAGAGTAGAATTCTAGCACCCATTCTCCTTATTAACTTGCTTGTGTCCCTGGTCAAATCACTTCGACTCTGCAGACCTCCTTTTCTTGTTTGCAACATGAGTGAATTGGACTGGGAGATTTCCAATGTTCTGTTCAGCTCAAGAGGGAGCAGAATTGAAGTAATAGAAGGCTATTTCATTGCAAGGATTTATTGAGACACTGCAAGCTCTAGGAATTTTCGGTATTATCAGTCTGTGGCTTATAGTAGACACATTGAAAATTCATTTGAATGGCAATTCACCTGGTTTGTTTCCTCAGCTGGTTGTATGCACAGATCAACTTGGAAATCTCAGACCACCTAATTTGAGCCTTGGATCCTGGATTAGCTTCATTATGTAGCCAAGTCTTTGGTTCCTCTCCACACTCTGTATCTTGTCTTAGCAAATAAGCTGATTGAGAAAAGAGTCAGAATCCAAGTTTAGTTCTTAAACTCCAACCCATTTCACCATACAAGGTGGGTGATATTAGTTGTTTTCAACAACCATGATTCTCTTGTTGCAGGTTAATTCAACAGGAAAAGAAAATGAATATGATCTGTGCACCACCGTATGCTGTCACTTGTGAGTCTTGAACTGATCATCTCTGAGGACCTTGGCTATCATTATTCACTTGAAGAAAAAAAGTTTTGGTTAAAACACTGTGAAATCCTCTTCTCCTAAGCATTCCACAAGTATTCACTGATGGCCAGACTGCTTTAGAGTCTGGACTTCAGAGTCTCTCTCACTGACTAGCTATCTACATGACTTTAAACATGGGACTTAATCTTTGAACCTTCTTTTCTCATGCCAGGCTTGGGAGTCATTCTTTTTTTTATACAAATCAACTTTATTGATATATATTAATAAAGCATACAATTCAAACACAGTGTACCGGAGCTTTTTTTAATAATTAATTTTTCTTTATTTTTAAAGAAGCAGTAGATTACATAAATGTTATGTTAAAAATATAAGGGATTCCCATGTGCCTCATTCCCTCCCCCTCCCACACTTTCCCACATTAACAACATCCTTCATTAGTGTGGTACTTTTGTTACAGTTGATGAATCCATATTGAAGCATTACTACTAACCATGGACTACAGTTTACATTATACTTTACACTTTTCCCCACACAATTTTGTAAGTTATGACAAAATATACAATGGCCTATATCCATCACTGCAATGTTATGCAGGAAAAATCCAATGTGCTGAAAATACCACCATATTACAACTATTCTTCCTTCTCCCATCCCTCAGAACCTCTGGTGGCCACTGCCTTTACATCAATGATAAGAATTCTTCCATTGCTAGAATAATAATAAGTCTATAGTAGAATAATAATAAGTCTACTTTAGTCCATTGTGCATTCTCCAATCTTGAGGATTTGGGGATGGTGATACCCACTCTGCTTCTAAATGAGAGGGGGCTTAGATCCCATGGGGCAGATGGATGGAGCTATCTTATCTGCAGTTGCAGACACTCTCTGGTCCCTGGGATGGGCATTGTTCATCATCATCACCTTGTTGGTTGTCCTGGGAGGGTCCAATGAACTGGAGAGTAGGTGTTGCAACTCTGCTGAAATTCAGGGCTCAACTGGCACATAGACAGACAAAAGATTAGAATCTCTGGGACATATATTTATCATGTATAGTGCTAATTATGGGTTCAAATAAAAGGGACAGAAGAGCCATGTGTAGAGGACCTATAAATGAGTCTAACTCTGTTACACTGGGGAGCATAAAATCCAAAGTAAGGCCCACTGACAGGGTGCAGAATTTCTGAGGTGTCTGCCCTGGTTATAGTTTCTGGATATCTCTAGAGCCCTCCAGAGCCCTGCTATTTGAGGGACTGTTTACTGTGGCAGTCAATGAGATCCTGTTGAGATTTGCATAAGTGTAATCTCTGGAATGACCTCCTGACTCACTATGAAATCTCTTAGCCATAAAAACTCATTTGTATTTACCATTTCCCCCTTTTGGTCAAGATCCTTTTCCAGATGCATTGTTAGTTGGCACTTAGTAATAATCCCTTGGTGCCAAGGAGGCTTATCCCTGAGAGTCATGTTCCATGCCAGGGGAAAGGTAGTGTGTTTATATGCTGAGTTCGGCTTAGAGAGAGGCCACATTTGAGCAACAAGGAGGCTTTCAGGAGGTAACTCATAGGCAGTATATAATACTAGGCTAAGTTTCAATTTCACAAGAAAAGGTTCATAAGTACAATCATCAGTGTCTAAGGCCCGGCATAATGATCTGTCTTCCTTCACTAGACATTGCCCTGGCACTCAGGAGATTCTTGCTGTCCTATTAGATAATGTAGCAGAACTCCCCAGATGGGAATTCAATATTCCTTTGGTTATTGTGTGGATCTCCACCCACTGAGACAATATCCCATGAACTCTTGAACATATTCATATGTCTTAGAGGCATGCCCAGGTGAACCCCTTCCCATGAGCCCCCACATCACTGACAACCTGCACCAGTTATCCTCCCCCACCACTGCTGTGACTCTTCTGTGATCCAAAACCTCTCCAAAAATGAAGCCAACAAAATAACTGAATAAAATTAATAAGCAATAAAATAATAATTTAAAAAATAACCAATAAAATACAAAAAAAAACAATTAAAATTTTAGACATTGTGTCTTTCATCACTGTAAGATCTGTTGTCTTGTATATACAGTGACATTTTCTCCCATATATTCCCCCAGTGTTTTTTTTCATTTTATCTTTAAAAGAGCTTTAGGATACAGTAAAGTCACATAGAGAATACAGGTGATTCCCATATACCCAACGCCCTGCCCCTTTTCCCTTCTCCCTTATTAATAACATTTAATGTGCAGATGGTACATTTGTTACAAGTGATGTACAAATATTGAAGCATTGCTACTAACCATGGTCAATGGGTTTACATTATGGTTTACATTTTGGATCGTACACTTTTATAGATTTTGACAAAATTTGAAGTGGCCTATATCCGTTATTGTGAGATCGTGCTGAACAACTCTAATGCCCTAAAAATGCCCTACATCCATCTACTCTGTTATTCCCTCCTGCTCCCCTCAAAACCTATGGCAATTACTAAGTTTCAATTTCTGAAGAATAAGATTCATAGTTACTTGCAATAATACTGAGGGCTTGGAATATTGGTCTGTTTTCTTTTATTAGGCACTACCTATGTTCTCGAGGGATTTTTTGAGAACATAGTTGGACTCCCCAGGATGGGAATTTAATATTTTCTTGTTTATTGTGTGGGTCTCCACCCACTGATATAACATACTATGACAAATGAACACTTAGATATTCCATAGAAGCCTGCCCCAGGTGCACCCTATCCTATATTCTCCCCCACACCCAACAACCTACACCAGTAACCCTCCCCTGCCATATTTGCCAAAAGAATATTTGCAACATTATAGGTTTAACCACAGACCTGCAAATTCCCAGAGCTCATATACTACTTCCCTCAGCCCTCTCCCCAGTCCCATGGATAGTCCAACCCAACCCCTCCCACCCTACTCCAACTCACAGACCAGCACTGCTGAACCCAATCATGTCACTGCACCACTGTCATGCCTATCCACTGCCCAACCACACCCTTCCACTTTATCATAGATTTTATCCTTATGGGCATTGGCTAACCACCCTTTACTGCCTTTCTGTCTCCTATAACCTATCTTCCAGACTCCAGCTCTGAGAGTCTGCTCAATTTGCTTAATTCATATCAGTGAAGTCATGTAATATCTGTCCTTTAGTGCCTGGCTTACTTCACTCAACATAAGGTCTTCAAGATTCATCCATGTTATCCCTTGTGTTAATACTGCATTCCTTCTTATGGCTAAGTAATATTCTATTGTATGTATATACCACAGTTTGCTTATCTGTTGACGGACATTTGGGTTGCTTCCAACTTTTGGCAATAGTGAATAATGCTGCTATGAATGTTGGTGTGCATATATCTGTTTGTGTCCCTGCTTTCAATTCTTCTGGGTATATACCCAGCAGTGGGATTGCTAGAACATATGGCAGTTCTATAGTTAGCTTCCTGAGGAACCGCTGAACTGTCCTCCTCAATGGCTGCACCATTCTAAATTCCCACCACCAGTGGAAAGCGTTCCCTTTCCTCTACATCCTCTCCAACACTTGTAGCTCTCTGTTTTTTTAATAACTGCCACTCTAATGGGTGTAAGATGATATCTCATTATAGTTTTGATTTGCATTTCCCTAATAGCTAGTGATGTTGAATATCATTTTGTGTGCTTTTTATACATTTGTATTTCTTCTTTGGAAAAGTGTCTCTTCAAATCTCTTGCCCATTTTTAAAATGGGTTGTTTGTCTTTTCATTTTCGAGATGTAGGATTTCTTTATATATACTGAATATTAGGCTCCTATTAGGTAGTTGGTTACCAAACATTTTTTCCCATTTATTAGGCTGCCTTTTCACTTTCTTGACAAACTCCTTTGAAGTGCAAAAGTTTTTAATCTTGAGGAGATCCCATTTATTTATTTTTCTTTCATTGCTCGTGATTTGGGTGTAAAGTTTATGAAACCACTTCCTACTACAAGATCTCGTAGATGCTTCCCTACATTATCTTCTAGGAATTTCATGGACTTGGCTCCTATATTTAGATCTTTGATCCATCTTGAGTTAATTTTTGTATAGGGTGTGAGATGGTGGTCCTTTCTCATTCCTTTGGATATGGATATCCAGTTCTCCAAGCACCATTTGTTGAAGAGGCCATTCTCTCCCACTTGAGTGGGCTTGGTGGCCTTGTCAAATGTCAGCTGACTGTATATTTGAGGATCTATATCACAACTCTCAATTTGGTTCCATTGGTCAGTATGTCTATCCTTGTGCCAATACCAGGCAGTTTTGACTACTGTAGCTCTGTAATATGTTTTAAAGTCAGCTAGTGTGATTCCTCCAATTTCGTTTTTCACTTTCAATATATCTTTGGCTATTCGGGGCCACTTGCTCTTCCAAATAAATTTCATAGTTAGCCCAATTCAGTAAAAAATGCTGTTGGTAATTTTTATTGGGATTGCATTAAATCTGTAAATCAATTTGGATAGGAGAGACATCTTAATGATGTTTAGTCTTCCAATCCATCACCAGGGAATATTCCTCCATTTATTTAGGTCTTCTTTGATTTCCTTTAACAGTATTGTGTAGCTTTCTGTGTATAAGTCCTTTACATCTTTAGTTAAGTTTATTTCTAGGTATTTGATTCCTTTGTTCCTATTGTAAATGGAACTTTTTTCTTTATTTCCTCCTCAGATACCTCATTATTGATGTAGAGAAATGCTATTGATTTTTATGTGTTGATTTTATATCCTGCCATTTTACTGAACTCATGTATCAGATCTAGAAGCTTTGTTAGATTTCTTAGGGCTTTCTATGTAGGATCATATCATCTGCAAACAATGAAATTTTTACTTCTTCCTTTCCAATTTGGATGTCTTTTATATCTTTTCCTTGCCTAATTGCTCAAGCAAGTACTTCTAACACAATGTTAAATAAGAGTGATGACAGTGAGCATCCTTGCCTTGTTCCAGATTTAGAGGGAAAGTTTTTAGCATTTCACCATTGAATATGATGTTAGCTGTGGGTTTTTCATATATACCCTTTATTACTTAGGAAGTTTCCTTCTATTTCTATCTTTTGAACTGTTTTTATAAGGAAAGGGTGCTGTATTTTGTCAAATGCTTTTTCTGCACCAATAGAAATGATCATGTGATTTTTCTTTCTTTCCATCTGTTAATGTGATGTATTAGATTGATTGATTTTCTTATGTTGAACAATCCTTGCATATCAGGGATGAAACCCACTTTGTCATGGTGTATAATTCATTCGATGTGTTGTTGAATTCTATTAGCACATATTTTATTGAGGATTTTAGCATCCAGTTTCATCAGAGAGATTGGTCTGTAGTTTTCCTTTCTTACGGTGTCTTTATTTGGCTTTGATATTAGGGTGATGTTGGCATCATAGAATTAGTTAGGCAATGTTCCCTCCACTTCTATTTTTTGGAAGAGTTTAAGCAGTATTGATGTTAGTTCTTTCCAGAATGCTTAGTAGAATTCCCCTGTGAAGCCATCTAGTCCCAGGCTCTTCTTAGTTGGGAGGTTTTTGATGACTAATTCAATCTCATTACTTGTGACTGGTCAATTGAGTCGATCAATTTCTTCTTTCATCAACGCAGGCTGCTTGTGTGTTTCTAGGAATTTGTCCACTTCATCTAAGTTATCCATCTTGTTACATACAATTTTTCAAAGTATCCTCTTATGATATTCTTTATTTCTGTAAGATCAGTAGTGATATCCCCTTCCTCATTTCTAATTTTATGTATTTGCATCTTCTCTTTTTTTTCTTTATTAGTCTAGCTAAGGGTTTATCAATTTTATTAATCTTCTAAATGAACCAACTTTTGGTTTTGTTAAAATTTTCTAGTGCTTCCTTATTTTCAATTTCATTTACCTCTACTCTAATTTTTGTTATTTTCTTCTTTCTACTTGCTTTTGGATTAGTTTGTTGTTCTTTCTCTAATTCCTCCAGGTGTGCAATTACATCTTTGTTTTTAGCTCTTTCTTCTTTTTTAATATAGGCATTTATGACTATAAATTTCCCTCTCAGCACTGCTTTTGCTGCACCCCATAGGTTCTGATATTTAGTGTTGTCATTTTCACTTGTTCCAAGGTAGTTACTGATTTCTTTTGCAATTTCCTCCTTGACCTACTAATTATCTAAGAGTATGTTGTTTAACTTCCATATCTTTGTGCCTAATATAGTTCTCTGCCCATTTCAGATTTGCAGCTTCATTCCATTGTGGTCAGAGAAATTACTTTGTATAATGTCAATCTTTCTAAATTTGTTGAGAGTTGTTCTGTGGCTTAGCATGTAGCCTATCTTGGAGAATGATCCTTGTGCTCATGAAAAATGTATATCCCTCTGTATTTGGGTGTAATGTTCTGTATATTTCTATTAGATCTAGATCCACTAACATATTATTCAAGGTCTCTGTTTATTTATCAATTTTCTGCCAAGATGTTCTGTCTTATGGTGATAATGATGTATCAAAATCCCCCACTGTAATTGTAGAGGCATCTTTTTCTCCGCTTAGTTTCTCCAATGTTTGCCTCATGTATTTTGAGGCAGCTTGGTTATGTTCATAAATGTTTATGATTGTTCTTTCTTCTTGATAGATTACCCCTTTCATTAATATATAGTGTTCTTCTTTGTCTCTTACAATAGTTTTGCATTTAAAGTCTATTTTGTCTGATATTAGTATAGCTACTCCTGCTGCCTTTTTTTGGTTATTGTTTGTGTGTAAAATTGTTTTCCAACCATTCACTTTAACCTCCTTGTATCCTTGGGTCTAAGGTGAGTTTTTTGTAGACAACATATAGACGGGTCATATTTCCTTATCCACTCTGCTCAGCTGTGTCTCTTGATTGGAGAGTTTAATCCATTAATGTGCAATGTTATTTCTGTCAAGATATTACTTACATTAGCCATATTTTCTTTAGTTTTATATATGTCATATGTTGTTTTTATTTCTCTTGTTATCTTTTGAGTTATTCTTACCAATAATCTTCCTTCCTATACTCTCCTCCAGTCCTCTCTCTCCTGTTTTTTCCTTTCAACCTGCAGAACTCCCTTTAGTATTTCTTGAAGGGCAGGTTTCTTGTTGACAAACTCTCATAATTCCTATTTATCTGTGAATATTTTGCTCTCCCTCATTCTCGAAGGCCAGCTTTGCTGGATACAGAATTCTTGGCTTACAGTTTTTTTCTTTTACCACCTTAACTATGCCATACCACTGCCTTCTTGCCTCCGTGATTTCAGATGAGAAATCAGCACTTAATCTTATTGAACTTCCCTTGTATGTGATGTATCTCTTTTCTCTTACTGCTTTCAGTGTTCTCTCTTTGTCTTAAGCACTGGAAAATTTGATAAGTATATGTTTATACTTTTTGGGGTGCACTGTTCTTCCTGGGCATTTACATCCATGTCCCTCAAAAGAGTTGGGACATTTTCAGCCATTATTTCTTCTAACATTCCTTCTGCCCCCTATCCCTTCTCTTCTCCCTCTGGGATGCCTATAATGCATATGTTTGTGAGTTTTTATGTTGTCATTCAAATCCCTAAATCCCTGATGAATTTTTCTATCTTTTTATCGAACTGTTCTACTATCTGTTTGATTTCAGATGTACTATCTTCAACATCACCGATTCTTTCCTCTGCCTGTTCAAATCTGCTGTTATGTGCTTCAGTGCATTTTTTATTTCTTGCATTGTGCCATTCATCACCATCAGCTCTGTTATCTTTTTATTTATGTTTACAATGTCTTCAGTATGTTCCCAGTGTCTTCTTAATATCCTTTATCTCTTCCTTCACTTCCTTAAGTTGATTCATGATATTTGTTTGGACATCCTTGATTAGTTGGGCCACATTCTGCATCTCCTCCTGTTTCTTAGTTTGTTCATTAGACTGGGCCATGTCTTCCTGCTTCTTAGTATGGCTTGTAAGTTTTTATTAGTGTCTAGGCATCTGTTTATCTTAATGGGCTTATTCAGTTGGTTACCTTCTCTTTCAACTCTAGGGTTTTATTTTGTTGTTTCTTTGTATGTGGTAAGGTTCCTTTTTGATACTTGGTTCCTCTTTTGCTATATCCTTGCAGTTGTCTGTGTTCCCTTGAAAAAAAAAAATTAGGACCAGAGAAAAGGAATGAGATAAGAAGAGAAAAAGAAAAATAGTAATAATAATTTTTTAGAAGGTAGAAAAGGACCCATACAAGAACTAGGAAACTAAATAAGTAATATGAGTAAAAAAATCATAAAAAATACAAAGGAATAACAATAAAAAGGTGGAATAGAAAAAAAATGAAACAAGAAACAAATCAAGAGAAAAAATAAAATTAATTAAAAAGCCAGACAGATGAGAAGAGAATAAAAAGGAAAAAGGGGGAG
>JAQZBX010018947.1:22161-34276 GCA_029593785.1 Cabassous unicinctus
AAAAAAAAAAAAAAAACAATGCAGGAAAGGCAGCCTTCCCTCTTAGGCCCCTAGGGACCATCTCAGGCTGCTAGTACTCATCAATTAATAACACTGAAGTCTGCCCTCCATAGGTGATGTACTCAGTTTTAGCAAATAAAAGAAAAGAAAAAGAATAAAAAGCTGATAAAAACTCAAGAATAACAGATCCAAAAAAACCTAAAACAAAACAAGAATCTCAGTCTATAGTTCCCTATCATAGGGTGCTAGCTATGTGCCTGGTAACTCAGTGGATCACTCCCTGGATCTCTTCTCTTAGGAGGTACCAGGACTCAAACCAGGGTCCTTCTACATGCAAAGTAGGAAATCCTCCACTGAGCTACATCTGCTCTATAGGTTAATTAGTCTTCTCAGAGCTTATCTGGCTCTTCCCACCCCCATTTCCCTCAGGCGAGTTGGACTTCTAACAGTTTTCAGGGGCCAGGCTAGTTGGGTGCCTGTCTCTGCCCCCTCTCTGACCTAGTTCCTCTCTCCCAGGGTGGCTAGGTGTGACAGTCTGCCTGAGCAGATCCACCTTCCCCTTCTCTGGGGCCACCTCAGTGCTGGCTGGTGCCCTCCCTGAGAGTCAAAGGGGGCTCAGGTGGCCAAACCCATAGAAAGAAAACCACTCTCCACCCTCCACCAGATCCCTCTTCCTCCCAGGGAATGCTTCCTCCCATTTAGCTGGCTGGAGAGAGCCAGGGGTTCCATGAAGGCTCTTTGCCTTAAGGGTGGGGCTTACGTGCCCACCATTTCCAGCCACAGGGATGATCAACTGAGGGTTTTCCCTTGGCTTCTTTGTCTCTTTGTTCCATTCCCTTCTGGACAATGCTCTGCAGCCTCCTGTTCTGTATATCCCCAAAGCAGGTCCCTCGGATAGGTTTTTACCCTTTCTCTGCCATTTTTGCAAGAGAGCTGAGCAATGCCTACCTACATCAATGCCATTTTCCCAGACAAGGCTGGGAGTCATTCTTGATACCTGTTTCCCTTAACCCTTCCTTCAATTAAGTCCTATCAGGTGAATTTGCATTCTGAATATTACTAGACTCCATCCACTGTCCTCTCTATCCTAGATCATTACTTATTATAAATATGATAATGTTTCTTTCTTCCTTAGCTTTCATTTGCTGAAGTCCCAGAGTCTAAATAAAGCCTGCAAAGGGTGTTGGAGTTGGCCCTACCTTAGCCAGTCTCACCTCAGGGCTTTTGATCTTGCTGGTCTTCTTTCATGTCTCTCTGCCTGCAATGATCTTCCCCTATGCCATTTCTCCTGTTCATTGCTGCTTATGCTTCAAATGCCTCAGTTTTCTCAGGGAATCCTTCTCTGAAAAGGTTGAATCACCTTGTTTTACACTCTCATAGCACTTTGTAGTTATTATTGCAAATCTAATTAAACACATATTTTTCTTTAATTAATTCTTTAATTTGTCTCTCCCACTAGACAGCAAGCTCTATGAAGTCAGGAACCCATAAATGTCTTATTTACCACTGCATGCTCAATATACTCAATGCCTGGTCTTGAGTAGCTTCTTGAATAAATGAACGGATAAAATGAGGTGATACTACCGATCTCGTACGGTTGTGATGATTCAACTAGTTTCTACTCATTTTGTCTGGAACCTAGAGAATATTCAAAGAATTGTAGCTATTCATTAAATAGTAGTATGAACACTAGTGATAAATTATGTGGTTCAGACTAAATGATGGGGACACTGAAGAAAGGGAAAAAGCCATGTGGTCTAAAACTAGTTGGGGAATCTTCTATTTTCTCTATTCTCTGTTGCTAACTTTAGGGTTTGGGAGGTTATAAACCTCACTTTTCTGCCTAGCTCTATCTCCAATCCATGCTTTTTTGCTCTTGCAGGGGCTCCAATGTTATTCTACTGTCCTTTTTTTTTTCCCATCCCTGATTGACAGCTTATTGCTTTTCCATAGTGGATTCTCTGAGCCTGCTGTGCTTAAGCTCCCAGAGAAAATCACTTTCTGCACTTCAACTGATGACTATGTTGTCTGCCTCTCTGAGCCTCAAAGATAAAATCCCTCTACTTCTCCCCATCTCAGGTTCCCAATGGCCACCTGCTTCAGTTTCCTGGCTGTTAAAACAAATATCATGCAATGAATTAGCCTAAACAATGGGAATTTATTGGCTCATGGTTTTGAGACCAGAAGTCCAAAACCAAGGCATCAGCAAGTTGATACTTTCTCCCAGAAGACTGTGGCATTCTGGGTCTGGCTGCTGGGGATCCTTAGTTCTTGGCTTTTCAGTCACATGATAGTGCATATGGTGGCATCTTCTACCTTGTCTTCCAGGTTCCATTGACTTCCAGTTTCTGACTGCTTCCTGTGGCTTACCTTTCTGCCTGACTCCCTCTGCTTATAAGGGACCTTGGAAATCTGAATTAAAGCCTTCCCTGATTGAGTGGGACCACATCTTAATTGAAGTAATATCTTAAAGAGATCTTATTTATAATGAGTCCACACCCACTAGAATGGGGACCAGGACCAAGTACATGTCCAAACTGAGGTGCACAATTCAATTCCCAACACCATTCTTCTCTTCTGACCATAAGGAGGACGTTTTATTTTTGTTCTCCAAAGCAGGAACCCTCTACTTGTCTCCTGATCAGCCCCATGGCCAAGAAGTCCCATTTTACTCTCCCTCTGTCTCAAATTTAGTTTTTCTCTTTCTTTTTACTTTCCCTTCCCTTCCTTTCCTTTTCTTTCTCATGATGGAAAATTTAAAACACAAACAAATGTTGGGAGAATAGTTCAATGAATCCCCACTTATTGTTTGATCTATAGATATCCAATACACCCCCCACTGGAATATTTTGAAGAAAATCCTATCTATTATTATTTCATCCACAAATATTTCAGTGGATCTATAAAGGACTCCCATTGAAAATAACCACCACAACATTATTACACTTAAAATTTAACAATATTTTTATATGTGTCTTGTCAGTGTTCAAATCTCCTCATGTAATTGTAAAAGTGTTTCAATCATTTATTCAAATCAATACCCAAACAAGGTTTGTGCATTGCATTTGGTTGATATATCAATTAAGTCTTAAATGCTTAAGACTTAAGCATTAAATGCTTGCTTCTATACTTTTTGTTTCCCTTGCAAGTTATATGTTGAAGAAACTAGGTCACTTGTTCTGATGAGTTTTCCATATTCTGGATTTTGCTGATTGCATCTCCATGCCCTTTCTCTTGAGTCTTCCATTTATTTTCCTCCACTTGGTACTTCCTTTCAGTAGACAAATCTTTTCAATGTTCCCTTCATATTAAAAGCAATATAACATATATCCATGATGAAACAGATAAGATTTGATCTTACCCATATATATGTATAAATAGATGTGTGTATGTCTGCATATGTATAGATACTGAAACAAATGGTTACAGAAGTGTGGATGGTGGTTGTCTCAGTAGGGAAGGTTTCAGGTGACTTTAACTTTCTTATATTCCTATGTGTTAACATTTGTTATAAAAAGCATATATTTATATAATACAATATATTACATATAGCCATAAAATATGGCTATTTTTGAAGTGAGGAAATAAACAAAAACCTTAATTATTTCTTAACCCTACTTTCTATCTGTTCCAGCCTTAAACTTCTATTTCATAATTTTTGCCTTCTTGAATGACTGATTGTGATTCATTGTTTTTACATCTTTTCATGAGTTCAACCAATAAATACCAAACACAATGATTTAAAACTATGGTCTGCCCTATGCAATTGTGTTTAAAAAAAGTAAACATGAACATGTTGGACCCCTTCCTTAATGTGTAGCTCCATTCACTCCTTGTCAATTGCAGGATAAAGTCCAAATGCCATTTTGAAAGACACAAGGGCCTTCCTGGTCTGGTCCCTCTGCACAGCTCACTGGGGTTCATCTTTTGTCACTCCAGACATTCTGAACTACTCTGGTTCCTGAAAATCCACTATGATTTCCCTTGGCTCTAGGACTTCACTTATGCTGATCCTTCTGCCCAGAAAATTGTCTCCTTTTCCATTAATCCTTATCACCACTTCACATGGCTGACTTCTTCATTCTTCATCTTTTAAAATTCAGCTTGCATGTCGCTTCCTCCAAGAAACTTTCCCTGATGTGATCTCATCACAACCTGTGCATACTTCTACCAAAGAAATGATGAGTTATCACATTCCATGCTATTTATTGATTTGTTCATTTAATCACCAGACTGAGCACTTGGAGAGCAGGGAACCCAGATTTAGTTTGTTTCCTCAGATCTGCACACTGGGCCATGACATAGTAGGTACTCAATAAATAGCTTGAATGAATGAATGAGAGGCCCCTTACTCTAGTGAAATTGCTTTAATACTCTCCACTATTTATAACCAAATTTAACGTCTCCCTCTTAGCTCAGCCCTCTTCCTCTTCCATAACCTTTAACACCATTTTCCACCCTCTCCTTCTTAGAAATCCTCTCTTCCTTGGTTTCCATGACAACATATTGTTCTTATACCCCTCTGGCTCTTGGAATCACTCCTTGGTTTCCTTTAATATATTATTTTCTTCCTTAGCCTCTAAAATATTGATAGTTTCCAAAGTTCAGTCTTTAAACTTTGTATCTTTTCACTCTATACTCTCCCTTGGAAAGCCCAGCCACTCCCATGTCTCCACTCACCCTTCTTCCCCTAAGCAGATATTAGCCAAGTCTCTGAAGATAATGCTGACTTTAGATCCTCTAGTCCATATCCAGCTTGTTCATGGCCAAATCTCCAGAATAAATACTGCAGGAAACCAAACTCAGCATATCTGATAGATTACTCATCTTCCTTGTCCATCCTTCCCCCAATAGCATGTGCACATGTACACACACCCACACATAGTCACAATATTTCTACCTTACAATTATTACCTTGGTTATCATTCCCATTCTTCTTCTGTATTTAGGCCCAAAACACTAGCATATAATTTTTCATTCTTCTTTTGCTAACTCTTTTCATCCATTGAGATAAAATGTTTACCAATTCTACCTTCTTAAATTCTACCTAATCTCACAACTCCTTTCTTTACAAAAAAAAACTAATATGAAATATTTTGACCATATAAGGAAATTCAGAAGTTTTGTCTTTCAAGGAATAAATGTTATAATTACTGCCAAAGCAACCCTATGGCATCCTATTCTCTTACCCCCTCCTTAAAATAACGCCAAACCAAAGTTGGTTTATAGATTTTCCTGTGTATTACAGTTAAATAAATGTAAAAGTAAGGAAATTATTAAGCTTAAAAAGTAAAAGACCATACATCACAGAAGTATATTCATAGTATGCTACTTGGTTCAGAAATGGATGGTATTTACATAATTATTGTATTTGAGGGGATGGGAGGAAATAAGTGGTAGAAAAGTTGTGTAAGAACTAAATTCTTATTCAACACTTCCATTTTACTCCCTCTTCTCTTGCCCTAATTCTGAAATTCACCTAGTTAATTGTCATTGCAATGGCGTCCTAACTGGCCCTGGCCTGGGTCTCCTGGACAATCTCTCTAAAGCATGGAACATATCTCTTCTCCTGATCAAAACCCTTTGATGACTCCCTTTAGGCTTACCCTCTATAATCTGTACTCACTCTGTCTTTCCATAGCAGCTCCCTCTAAACCAGGCGTTCTCAACCTCAGCACTATTGACATCTGAGGCTGGATGATTCTTTGTTGTAGAGGACTGTTCTGTGCATTGTATGATGTTTTGCAGCCTCCCTGCCCTCTACCCAGGAGATGCCAGTAGCAAACCCCGCCACCTCCAGTTGGGACAACCAAAAATGTTTCCAGACATTTGCCCATGGGGGCAAAATCACCCTGTCCACTCCCCTCAGGACTGCTCTAAGCTATGATCCTAACCCTCCCTGTTAACACTCTCATATACTTCTTAGATTTAGACTGTAAGGAACTGCTGGCTGTTTCTTGAATCACTACTGTGCGATCAGTACCAAGGCTGGGATTGAATTTCAGGAGGTGAGTTTTGCTGTGACTAAAAGCTATGTTTGAGTAAGGGCTAGAATTAAAGTTCAGACAAGCAAAGCCATTTTACTGTAAGTGCAGAGGGAAGCAGAGAGCAGTTTAAATATTTCCTTCTCAGAACTTCCCATGGAAATGTGTGGTGAAAATGGGGGGCATGAGGCTATGAGAAGGGCTAGTCTATGAGGGTTTGCAGCATTGATAATAGCTAACATTTGAGTATTTACTGTCTCAGACACACTGTCATAGTTATTAATCTCAAAAAAAAAAAACCTTTGAGGTCAGTATTATCATTTCTATTTTACAGATGATAAACTAAGGCCCAAAGAAGTTAGGTGGTTTCCTCAAGGTCCCACAGTTAGCAGTAAACAGAGCAGGGAATTCAAACACAAGGATTTTAGCCTTGCAGCTTGAGATCTTACCCATTCCATCCTATTCTCTCTTTTGAGGAAGTGCTTTCCTGAGCTCAGCTTTCTTAGCCTAAAGCAAAATGGGTTTTGGTCTGGAAGGGCCTATTTACTATAAGTAACAGGGTGTTCAGAAGCTCCCACTTCTCCCCAAGCCTGTCGGTATCATGTGATACAGGTCCACTTAGATGCTAAACTCTAGAAGGTTTTAGTCAGGAATTCTGCCAAGACTGCCCTCCAGGTAGCTTCGAGTGTCCATTCCCGCAGTGCTCTGATAACCTGAGTGAAAAGGTCTTCTCTATAAGGTTCCAAAGAGTCCCTTTGGACCTTTACATTGTCTTCCTGCCCTACGCTTGGAACTTCCTGTCCCCTTACTGGAATGTATCTCCAGAGGCTGAGGCTACACAGATACCCCACGTCTTTCGCAAATTCCTTGTTTTTCTCTGTAAAGAAAATAGGCTAAAACCGTCTTTCTCTTTTCAAGAGTCCAGTTCAGTGCTGGACCAATTAAGATGATGATAAATCGTGGCTAACCATGAACATTTATTGAATGTCAACAGTCTAGGAGTCAATGTGCTAACACTATACATGCAGAATCTTATTGAATCATCTCAACAGCCCCATTTTAAAGATAGGGAAAGAGAGAGTCAGGGAGTTAAATTAACTTGCTCAAGGTCACATGGCTAATAAGCCTTGGAGCTGGTCTGTAAACCCAGACCTTCTGATTCCAGAGCCCACGCTCTAAATGTTAGTTGGGTGAATAGTTAATAATAATGTGGGTTACATTTTGGCAAGCTTGGCTTTGTCACCTACTGTTTTAAGCTAACATCTGGGCCATCTCCATACTGATCACGGAGTCTTTGAGCAATAATGCCAAGCTGATTCTACCACCTTCAGCTCACTCTATATGCCCCAGAGAAAGCCACAAAGCCTCTCTCCATTCTTCCCTCCAGTCTCTCTGCACTTTTCTTTCAAAGCTCCCTTCCCTGTTGGACCCACTCCTCCCCTGGTTTCTGTTCCAGCCTCTGGTTCCCAGGGCTAGAGTGTGCATGACGGGCAGATCCTGCCTCCAGTGAAAGCTCTCACCCACGTTCTCAGCCCCACCCCTCTGCCCGGGTTCTCTCTCTTTACTCAAGATGCCTCTCCAATGGTCCTTGCATAATCCAGCACTGCAGTTTTTTCTAAGGAACCAATTTTGTACCTAGTGGAAGCAGACACCCACTGTGGAGGGCAGGCGATTCTCCTAAAGAGAAGAGCCTTCAGATACAAGGGGGAGGGACCCAGCCTGAAGAAAGAGTGCAGGATGTAGACACGGGTGAAGAGGAGAAGAAAGACTAGAATTGTACCCGCAAGGCCCTAAGTGGGGAGGAGTCAGGAGGTTGCTTGTCCTTTCTGGACCATTGTCCTGACCTCCCTCGCCCACCAGGAGAGCTTGAGGAGTGGGAGCCACCATCTTCATTTCCTCCCATGTAGCAGACATTCTGGAAGGCCTGTGCTCAGGCTGCATCTCTGAATTTTGCCTGCTGCTTCTGCTTCTACCCCCCTTTGGTGGGCATCCAAGTTGAGCATGTGGCAACTAAAGCAAGGGTGGCCTCCCACCGGTGACTGAGCTCTTCTTGGTGGCCTTTTGAAGAGGAAGTAGTTCAGGCCTCCCGTATTCTTTCATTCCCTGGCTCTGTCCCTGTGAGCCTAGGGGCACAGATCCCCTCTGACCTGACTTTGAACAACTTGCTTGCCTTATTCTCTCTGTGATCACTGTCTGAAGTCAGAATGGAAGTAGCTCTTCTCTCCTGCTCTGTCGGCTGCTTAGTGCCTAAGAACTTATAGCACAGGAGAGGTAGTGACTGCTCTTCCCTAGCCCCCCCTTTGAGGGCCCCATTTTCCAGGGCTCTAGTCTGAAGCCAAGTTGTTCTGCTTCCTCTGATGTGTTCATTGCCCCTGCAATGGGCTAGCTGCCGTTGTGACTTCCCTTGTGAGAGGTGGCTTCAGTGCTTTGAGAGGCTGAAACTGAGTCAGAAAGGCAGTCCTTGAGCAGCTGGAGCTGGAGTGACAGAGTAGGAGAGGCTGGTCACCTTAAGATGGTGAAAAGGAGGCTGTTTCTATTGGGAGCTTAGGACCTGGGGACCTACAGGAAGAGTAAGTTCCCTGGGGCAGAAGGGCCTCCTGATACTTTAGAGTGAAAAGGTCCAAGGAGAAAGTCACTGGTGTTCTGTGCACCCCTCACCAAGCTTTCCTGCTAGGGGTTGTGCCTGTTCAACCATCACAGACACACAGATGGCCACAGCTCTGCAAGTGCGTTGGAGAGACACAACGATTGTAAAGGTAGAGGGTTCTCTGAGCCATGTTGTGGAGACTGGGTGCCTGGCATCCAGGAAGACCTGCTTAATTGCCTTTGTCTCTCTGGATGCCTATACTGCCAAAAGCCATTGAAGGAACCCAAGGTGGTTAGCGCATATCCATATCTGAGGGAGTATAGAAATCTCTAAGACTGCCTCTCATCTCTGCCTCTATTCTGATTGTGCATTTCCAGCCTTTGTTAGGGCATCCTGATACCCCAGGAGTGTTCCTATTCAGAGGTGCTGTGTGGTAATGATAGGAAGGCAGCAGGCAGTGCTGGGACCAATCATTCTGGAAGTACCCTTGATTCCATGGGAACCTGTTCCGATTGGGCAGCCTAACTGGGGCTGCTGGCAGGGTCCAGGTCATCATGGTATGTTCTTAGAATAGCCAAGCAATTCAAGACCGGAGACCTACACTCTCACATTTAGTTTCCATTGTAAAGCCAGGCACTTGTGCTTGGCACTGAGTTGCTGGATGCAAGCCCTCTGCTTCCAGATGCCATTTGCCCTGCTGAAGCATTTCCTTGTCTACTGCATAATGCTAGAGTCAGGGAGCCGGTGTCACATTGCTCTCACCAGTTATTATAGCTTCCAGCCTCAAGAAGAGATTCTAGAGCCCCTCTTCCATTCAAAGAAGTCTTATGCATCAAATAGTTTGCCAATGAGTTGAAGTCGCATTTTTGGTTTGGGTTTGGGGAATGTTTTTATCTCTCATATTTAGGTAGAAAATGTTATGAACAAATTGTTTTTCATAGAAAATGTTGTAAATGAATAGTGGATAGTTTCCTGGATAAGTGCACAAAAGATAGGCTGGCATTACTGTAGTTGAAATGCTATACTTTTGCTATAAAAATAACAGAAGACAATTTGTAGAGCCAGTTTTTAATTTATTTAAAAACTGTGTTGTTTTAAATATATATGCAATACATTGTGTTCTTGGTATCATCGTCCCTGCCTGACAGACCCAATTCAAGAGTTAGATGCAGCAAGGTTGCCCCTTGCCTGATTGCAAAGGTGGGGGGAAGGTGGGTGGGGAGACTGTTGATGCCCCCAAAGAGTGAGGAGGATCATGGGAAGCAAAATCTGGAAGTGTTAGGGAGGGAAAAATGATCTCACTTAAGAATGTTCCACCAAGTATTGCGTTTGGCCTTAGGTTAGTGCTTTAGCTTCCAGAGGGTTTCCTGGGAGAATAGCATAAAATGTAAAGCTTCTAGCAGAGTTCCCTTGCTAGAGGGAGTGTAGTGATGAATGGCAAAGCTTTGAAGGCCAACAGACCATGGTGGGCCTCACCTATCAAAATGAGGCTTAGCACAATTTTATAGGGTTATTGTGAGAATTGAATAGTATAATGTGCATTAAGTACTTAGCACAGTGCCCTGCATATGATAAATGGTAGCTGCTGTTAATGACATTACTTTTCCCAAGATGCAATTCCCTACTACCACGCCTGCCCCCTTATTCTGTTCTTTGAGAGCCAGATGCTATTTCTGCTTGGCTTACGGAATGGAAATGATGGGGTAAAAGAGTGTTGCCAGCTCAGAGCAGGCAGGTATTGAATAAGCTTCTTGGTCATTGAAGCTGTGATATATCCCCTCAAATATAGTGAGTGGAAGGAAGGTGGAGGTTGGGAGGGGGCAGTAAAGGGAATGCCTTATCAGAGGGGTCCATAGAAAGGAGAACCAGAAGAGAAGGGAGGAATACAGGGGGGGAGGAGAGGAGAGAGGGAGCCTTATTTAAAACACTGGGAAAGTTCACACAAACTCTCAGTTATGTTTATTGTCACATAAGATTCCACTAGTCTATCAGGTATCATTCAGGCTCACCATTTGGCCTTCTCTGTCTGTTACACTTAAAAATCATCTCAGAAGTCTTTAGCAGAAAAATTAACACAAGAGCTGTAGAAATGGGGGCGAGGGCAATTCCATTCTCCAGAGACTTTGCCTGCCTCATCTATAAAGTGGATCTAACTTAGACCCTTTCTCTTGTTCCAGTTTGTGTTCCCATGGACTGTAGTTTTTAATTCCCAGACTTTAGCCCCATTAAATGAGCCTTGCATCACTGTGACGAGACATGAACAATACTCTCATAATCGAAAGCTTGGGTTTCAAGTCCCCAGTCTGCCACTATGTGACTGGATAACCCAGGGCAAATCACTTAGCCTTTATGAGCCCCTATTTCATTTGTAAAATGGTGTTGGACTTCATGACCTCAAAAATTCCTTCCAATTCTAACATCCTCCTTCCTTTGCTTCTACATAAGGGAGGTACTGCCTCCCTAGCCTTTTATTTTCCTTCTGCATGATTTTGTAATAAAGAAGAGGCTAGAGGTTAGGCAAGCAACAAAATTTAATGCTAGAAGTATGACAGTCAATTAGAATCATTTATGTTTTGAGTCTCCTAAAAACTGAATAAAATCTCTCTTTGACGATAAGAGTAGAGTAGAGGATGCAATAAGCCTCTATCAAAGGAGGCTTCCAGATGAGGGCAGAGAAATATGAATTCATCTCCTCTTATCAAGACACATTCATTCTTTGAAGCAAACTCCAGTCTTGTTTGTGTTTCCTGAATGGCTTCTTAGAGCTTCTTCATGATAATAGCCTGACTAAGCTACTGAAGAATGGGGTTTTGAATATGAGAACACACTGAGCTAGGTTATCTCTTAGTGACATGTCCTAAGGCCAAATCCTTTAGTTTTCTGGAAGTATTATACATATTTTCAAGTGGCTGCTCAGTGCAAATTGGCCAAATTGATGGGCATGGCCCTTGAAATGGTATAGCACAGTGGTTAGAAGAACATGCTTTGGGAACCAGACGGATCTAGGTTGAAACCCAGCTCTGCCTCTATATAGTCATATAAACTGGGGCAAGTAGCTTAACCTCCCTGGCCCTCCCTTCCCTAAACTGGGGATAATAAGGGTTCCTACTTCACAGATTTGCTGTGGATGTCACATGAAGTGAGGCCAGTGTGTAGCCTGGTGCTATGTCTGGCATAGTAAGTGCTCTAAGAAAACATGAGCTCTCATTATATTATAGACATGGTTCCTGCCCCCTAACAAACTGGAAGTCAAGGGGCAGAGGCAAAGGCTGTGTTCTCTGATGAAAAAGTTAAATGCCAATCAAAAGCAGTGCATGATAAATGACACAGGTTCTCAGGGAGGCCAAAATCAGTGTGGGCTCATTCAGTGTGGGAAGGCATTGTGGGGAGGATGAGAGCTAACTTGGGTCTTGAAAAATCAGATTGTGGCAAAGAAAAGTAAAGGTCTTCAGAAGAAGATAAGGACCATCCAATCATTCTTTCGATAAAATTTATTGAGCTTTTAATGTGTGTAAGACACTATTCTAGGTAATCTAAGCACCTT
>JAQZBX010018948.1:0-34175 GCA_029593785.1 Cabassous unicinctus
TAGATTATCCATTCATCAGTTAATGGACACATGATTTGCTTCTATCTTTTGGCAATAGTGAAAAATGCCACACAATGCAAATATCTGTTCAAGTGCTTGCTTTCAATTCTGCATATATATCTAGAGGTGGAATGGCTGCATCATATGTTAATTCTACACAAAACTTTGTGAGGAATCTCCAAACTGTTTTCCACAGCAGCTGCACAAGCATCATTTTCCATACCCACTAACAATGAACAAGTGTTCCCAAACTTATTTTCTGTGTGTTTAATAGTAGACATTCTAGTGGATATACAATGGTATCCCACTGTAGTTTTGATTTGCAGTTCTGTAATGGTTAATGATATTGCCCATCTTTTCATATTACACCGACCATTTATATATCTTTTTTGCAGAAATATCTATTCAAGTCTATTGCCTATTTTTAACTAGTTTTTGTCTGTTTTGACTGAGATTTTTTACAATATTCTTGCTAATAAGCCCTTACCTGTCATACAATTTCCATATATTTTGTCTCAATATGCATTTTTAACTTTCTGAATAAAATCTTTTGATGCACAGAATGTAACTTTGATGAAATCCTATTTATCTATTTTATTTTCCTTATGTTTTTGGTGTAAAGGCTAAGAGACCATTGCCTAACACAAGTTCTTGAAAGGTTTCTTTATATTTCCTTATAGGA
Organism: Cabassous unicinctus; assembly: GCA_029593785.1. Taxonomy (NCBI): domain Eukaryota; kingdom Metazoa; phylum Chordata; class Mammalia; order Cingulata; family Chlamyphoridae; genus Cabassous; species Cabassous unicinctus. The sequence goes on from JAQZBX010018948.1 coordinate 683, forward strand.
ATTTGCCTTACATTCCTGGCTACTAAAAATAATATGATGTGGGGCGGCTTAAATGATGGGGATTTATTGGCTCACAGTATTGAATCTGGGAGAAGCTGAATATTGAGTCATAAGCAAGGTGATTCATTTTTCCCTAAGGCTGGCTACCAGTGATCTTTATTTCTCAGCTTTTTTCTCACATGGCAATGCACATGGCCATGTCTTCTCCTTTTTCATCTGTGTTCTATTTTCCTTCAGCTTCATCTAATGCTTTCTCTCTGTGCCTGAGTTTAAATTTTTTTATAGAAGACTCAAGTAATCAGATTAAATCCTAAACTGATTCAGTTGGCCACAACTGACCTAAAAATAACATCTTCCAAATGTCCTATTTACAATGGATCCATAACCACAGGAATGGATTTAGTTTAAGAACATCTTTTGGGGGTATAAAATACAACCCTTTACAAAGTTTTATAATTTTGTTTCATATATTTAAGTATTTTATTCATTTTTTAGTTAGTTTTTGTATATGCTGAGAAGTGGTAGTCCTCATTCAATCTTTTGCATGTAGCTATCCAGTTTTCCCAACACCATTGTTGCAGACTATTCTTTGAATTTTGAGTGGACTTGACAACTTTTTCAAAAATCACCTTGTCATTGTCATGAGAGTTTATTTCTGAACTTTTAATTCAAATCCATTGGTCTATATTTCTGCACTTGTGCCAGTATCATGATTTTGAATACTGTAGCTTTTTAATAAGTTGTAAAATTGGGAACTGTTATTCTTACAACAGCCTTCTTCTATTTTCAGATGGTTTTGTCTATTTGTGAACCCTCACCCTTCCATGTAAATTTGATGATTGGCTTTTGCATTTCTGCAAAGAAAATTTTGGGAATTTTGATTGGGATTGTGTGGTACCTAAAACTCACATTGGGAAGAATTGCCAACAGTATTTAGTATTCCAATCCTTGAATATGAAACGTCCTTCCATTATTTTGGATTTCTTTGATTACTTTCAGCATTGTTTCATACTTTCCTGTGTGTAAGTATTATATACCCTTGGATAAATTTGATCCTAGATATTTGATTTTCAGTTGTTATTGTAAATGATTTTTTAGCTTAATTTTCTCTTCCAATTGTTCATTATTGTTGTATTGAAACATCACTGATTTTTGGGTGCTGATCTTTACCCAGCTACTTTGCTGAATTAATTTATTCTTTCTAGTACCTTTGCTGTGGATTTTTCATAATTTTCTATATATATGGGATCATGCCATCTACAAATAAGGAGAGATTTGCTTCCTGATTTACTTCTCAATTTGGATGTTTTTATCTCATTTCTTTGCATAATTATTCTGGCTAGAACTTCCACTACAATGTTGAATAACATTGGTAACATTGGGCATCCTTTTATTGTCCCTGTACTCAGGGAAAAATCTTTGTCTTTTACCACTGATTGTGATAGTAAATGTGGGGTTTTGATATGACATTTATCATTTTGCATTAATTTACTACTATTCCTACCTGTTTTTTTAAATTTTTTTTATCAAGAAGGGGTGTTTTTTTGTCAATGAAATCTTCTAAATTTATTGAGATAATCATGTGGCTTTTTTCTTCATTTTATTAATGTGGTGTACAACAATAACTGATTTTCTTATGCTCACAGATCTTTGCATACCAGGATAAATCTCACTTGATCATGGTATATAATTTTTTAAAGTTCTGTTGGATTCACTTTTCTAGTAATTTATTGAGGATTTTTGCAACTATATTTATTATTTTGCTTCAATTTTTTGGAGTAATTTTAGCAGGATTGGTGTTTTGGAATTTTTAGTAAAATTCACCAGTGAAACTATATGGTCCTGGACTTTTCTATGTTGGGAGTTTTAATTATTGATTTTAATTATGTAATTGTTATAGGTCTGTTGAGATCTTTTACTTTTTGAGTCAGTGTAGGTATTTGTGTGTAGTTTTTTCAATTTCAACTATGCTATCTAATTTGTCAAGTACACTTGTTCATATTATCCATTTATAATCCTTTTTTTTCCTTTGTATCAATAGTAATATCTTTCCTTTCATTTCTGATTTAAATATTTGCATTCTCCTTTTTTACTATGTAAGTATAGCTAATGTTTTGTTGATTTTATTGATTCTTTTGGTTACTCTGATCTTCTGTATTGTTTTTTTATACTCAATTTCATTTATGTCCACTATAATTTTGTTTATTTCTCATTTTCAGCTCTCTTTAAGGTTAGTTTGCTCTTGTATTTCTAGTTCATCATCTTCTGGGATCTTTCTATTTTTTTGTAGTAAATATTTAATCATATGAATTTCCCTCTTGCCACTGCCTTTGATGCATTGTATAAGTTTGTTATATTTTATTTTGTTCTTTAACCACATGATATTCCCTAATTTTCTTTGTAAAATATTATTTGACCCATGGGATATTTGAGTGTGCATTGCTTGATTTCCACATATTTTTAAATTATTCAGTTATTCCTCTGTTAATGATTTCCACCTTCATTCAAGGCTTAAATATATCTTAAGTCAATATACAATCATTTATGGTTTGATAGCAATTTAACTTCAATAACATACACAAAAACTCTTCCAGTTTGACTACAATGTATCTGGGCATGATTCTTTTCAACTTTATCCCATTTGGAGTTTGTTAGGTTTCTTGAATGTGTATATTCATGTCTTCATTAAATTTGGGAAGTTTTCTGCCATTATCTCTCTCTCTTCCTCTGAAACTCCCATTATTCATTTATAGTATGCTTGAAATTATCTGACAGGTCTTTCAGGATTTGTTCTTATAAATTTCTCTTGTACACTGCACCTTTAATATTTTAATGTTTTAAGTCTTATTTAGTCCTTGATCTGTCTCTATCTTACATTTATATCCAACTCATGGTATGACAGGTATCTGCTTGAGTGACAGGAGCTAACAGTAGCATACAAACCACTTCAAAAACATCTTTCATTTTCTTGAAAAAATAGTCTCTATTTTGTATAGTGTTTTCCTTCAGAGTTTAACTCACTTATCAAGAATATCATTAACATAAATACAATTCATGGTGAAAAATGTGTTATTAAATCCCTGGTGGAAAATAATCTGGGTTTTCAGCAACAGAGTTATTAAATATTTCTCTAAAATATATCTTCTCTCTTACCAAGGCAAATATTAGAGCATCACAAAGGAATATCAACAAATTCTAGTCAATATTATGTGGCTTCTAAGAGAGAAGTAACTCTCTGGTACAAAGTTAACATGGATACATTAGTCCTTGGATGACTGCCAAGCAGACATCCTTGGAAATTGGTCCCAGGGATGACCAAATGCATTATCAATAATCCTCAATATAAGAGACCACATGGCATTATGAGGGTGGAAGGGAAAGGATAATCTGCTCAGGTTGTTTTCACAGAAGTTCCCTGCTATACTTGTGAGATGAAATTTAACGGTAAACTTTCCATTTGACTAGGTCTGAACAAAATTTTAAGTTTGATTTAATTTATGTCAGAACAAAACAAAAATTTCTACACAAGAATTTAAAATAACTTCTCTCTGAGGAAAAGAAAAATAGTATATAGTAGAAATACTTTCAGTTAATAAGTGTTTTAAATATTTGTGAGGAAAATAATGAGGTTGACAAATTTCTAGACAGATAATGCTCAAAAAGATTTTCACCTTTTGCTAATGGTATTTTTCTCATAGTTATAAGGCTTTAGTTTACACCAAATAAAATGGAGATATTATTAGAAAAATATTCATAACCAAATATATTTGTGTATATTTTTTATACACAAATGTAAATGTCAGGATATGTGGAAATATGTGGAATATAGAAAGAATATACATATACTGGAAATACAATTTATTGAAGAAATTTGATTTTAAATGATCAAGTTAAAAAAACAATTCTCTGAAAACTAATGGTAATGTAAACCCCGAGAAAGTAACCTAAGTTTTTAATTTCTTAGCTGTCTTTGGTAATAAAAATATTGGACAAAACAACAGTAAGTGATTTATTAAACATTTTCAGTTAATTACATGAGTGCCATTTCTGTTTTTCTGAAATTAACTGCAAATAAGAATATTTTTATCAAACTTTTCTCTGGATTCGACCAATCCTTTAAGAATCATAGAACAAATAATTAATGATTATAATTTTGCATAAGTTACTTAACTTCTGAACTCTTTTCTCCTCTAAAACATGTGTACAGTATTATTTTTATCTGTAAAATTAGTAAAGGGAATTATTTATAAAAGTCCAGTTTCATTATAGTTATGCAATATGTAGAAGCTTCTATTATAGAACACCTAAAATATATAATATACCTAATTTATATTTTGCAAAGTAAGCATTTTTAGTCATATTTTGCAAACTACTCTTTATTTTAAATTTCTAGGAACAGCAAACTGTTTAAAAATACCAGATATTTCATATACGCAAAAACATTTTTAAACTAACTCATGCTAAGTATCACCTTTGTTTTCTCAACTGTTGAATGCTATGGGAAGTAGGAATAACACAAATGAAAAAAAAAAAAGGAATAACACAAATGTGTCTGACTTCATCCTTATGTGTTTGACAGACTCTGAAGAGATCTGGCAGGTCCTCTTTATGCTGTTTCTCCTAATATACCTGATTACTTTGCTGGGGAATGCAGGCATGATTCTGATTATTCAGTTGGATTTCCAGCTTCACACTCCCATGTATTTTTTCCTCAGTCATTTTAATTCCTTGACTTTAGTTACTCAACAGTCATCACACCTAAAACCTTAGCTAATTTATTGACTTCCACTAAATATTTCATCCACAGGCTGCTTCACCCAGATGTACTTTTTTGCTTTCTTGGCTGCCTCTGAATGTTTCCTTCTCTCTTCAATGGCCTATGACCACAATGTAGCTATTTGCAATCCTCTTCATTACCAGGTTGATATGTCCAGGAGTCTTTGCTCCACCATCATCACTGGGTCCTACGTGATTGGCTTCACTGACTCCTTGGTCAATGTTATTTGCAATAGCAGTTTGCATTTCTGCAAATACAATGTAATCCATCACTTTTTCTGTGACTTAACCTCAGTTTTAGCCCTGTCCTGCACTGAAATTATGATATTCATTCTTGCTGGCTCCACACTTATGGTGTCTTTTTTCACAGTCTCCATGCCCTATGGGTCCATTCTCTTTACTATCTTGAAAATTAATTCCAGCTCAGGAAAGCACAAAGCCTTCTCTACTTGTGCCTCCTACCTCCTGGGAGTCACCATCTTTTATGGCACCTTGATTTTTACTTATTTAAAACCAAAGAAGTCCTACTCCTTGGGAAAGGTTCAAGTGGCCTCTGTGTTTTATACTATGGTGATCCCTATGCTGAATCCACTCATTCATAGTCTTAGGAACAAAGAAGTGAAAAGTGCTTTCATTAGAGTCATGCAGAAGAGAGAGGGCCCCAGGTATTTGAAATGACAGTGAACAGTCATGTATATCTTTTCTTTTGTCCTGTTGGATATTGACTTGGATTCTTCCTAAAATATATGAATCCTTTAGTTTGTATTTCTGTTGAGCCATCCTTTACTTGGCTAAACATGATCTTGAAAATATCCAAGAATGGTTTTAGAAATACATTTTGAAATTGGCTATCATGATATGTGTTAAACCTGTCATCAACATATATGTGATTTTAATAGCAAATAATGTGCAGATGATAAAATGTAGTGTATTCTTTATATTATATTACATAAATCCACATACAAGTTCCAATTTCAGAGAATTTTATTATTGAGAATTGTTATATTTTGGCAAAATGAAAGTTTCCAAACCTTATCCATTTAACATATAGAGAAGAAATAGAACAGTGGTAAAGGATTCTTATTTTAAAATTAGACATTGCTAGGTTTAGATTCTAGATCTGCTATAATTTTTGATATATGACTCCTAATAAATCACTGTTATTTTAAGTCTCATTTTCCTCAAAATATGAGATAAATAATATTTCCAGGTCCATATAGCTATTGTAAAGTTATCAGATGTGGAATATAAAGCACTTGATAGAGTAAAATAAATATTGGCCATTATCATAAGAAAAATTACATTTCTGCAATATTTTGAATATACAATGTTTTCTAATGATTAATATTCACTGCTGTTTATAAATCACTTTTGTTTAAAACCTTTAACAACACAGAAGTCTTTAAAAGTGAAAACTCACTGTTTCAATAATTTGGGCCTAAGGTTAAGTAAAATATTTTGAGATCATTAGGTTATGGAGAACATGGTACATATTAACCATGAAAAAAATTTGGAAACAGTGAAAAGTATTATATGAAATTAAAATGCCCTAATGATTAATGGCAGTGTTGTGAATGCCTTCCTAGGTTTCCATTATGTGTCTGTATGCATGTATTGCATATATAAACAAATATTGGTTATTTCTAGTAATCTTTTGTAGCTGTCTTTTTCCACTTATCAGTACAATATTTGGTAATTCCTTTGTCTTTTAAAACTGTCAGTTGGCCATGTTCTTGGTAAATAAGCAAAATAAAGACACTCATGCAAAGCTTTAGGTCCAGAAATTTTGTAAACTTGCCAGGTTAAATATCTGAATGCAATAATATTTTTTGGTGTCTAACTGCTAAATATTTGAAAAACCTACATTTCTGTGACTTGTCAATAAGGTACATAAAGCACTTGTTCAGAATTCTATGTATTTCATAAAATCATTCCCTTTATCCTGAGTTCAAATTTTTAAGTTGGTTGAAAATAAATCAATTCTTGTGTTAATGCTTGCCCCATTTATTTGGAACTTTTCACTAAAATTTACAAAAATGTTGTAAAGCTAAGAATTTTCAAGGAATTAATACTTTCTTGTATTCTTTAAATTTTAATAAGGTAGAGTGCTAAAGTTTCATTTTTAAGAAAATGTTCTCTACATTATCTGAAAATGCAATTTTATTTGTCTCAGCTTTTGGTGGTTTTAAGCTGTATGTTTCCTACAAAAGCATGCTCTTAAATCTAATCCATTCCTGTTGGTGTAAACCAATTGTAAGTAGGACTTTTCAATGAGGTTTCCTCAGTTAAGGTATGGCTCAGAGTGGGTCTTAATCCTCTTATTGATGTCCTTTATAAACAGGATGAATTACAGACATAGAAAGCCATGGGAGCAAGTGGCCCAAAAAATGCAACCTGTAAGAGAAGGGAAAGACCAGAAGCTGCCACATGCTTTGTCATGTGGCAGAGGAGCCAAGGATAACAGGGAAATGATATTCAAGAAGAAAGCATTACCTTTGCTATGGCTTTAGTTGGACATTCTCATGTCCTCAAACTGTAAGCTAATTTCCCATTTTTTAACACCAACTCATTTTTTGGTATATGATTTTAATAGCCCAGGAAGTGAAAAGAGATGGTCTGACAAGAAGAATGGGGTGCTACTATGGCAAATACCAAAAATGTAGAAATGGCTTTGGAATTGGATAAGGGGTAGAGGCTAGAAGAATTATGAGGTGTTTGATAGAAAAGGCCTAGATTGATTTGAAGGGATTTATGGTAGAAACATGGATGCTACAGGTACTTATGATGAGGCTGTAGATAAAGATGATGACTATGATATTGCAAATTGGAAGAAAAGTGAACTTTTTATTAAAGTGGCAGAGAAGTTGGCAAATAAGAGTTCTGATGTTAGATGAAAGGCAGAATTTGAAATTGGCCAGCTTGGAATTTTAGCTGAGTGGGTTTCCAAGATAAATGTAAAAAGTACACCTGGTCATTCATTGAAGCTTATAATAAAATGCAAGAGGAAAAGTGTAAGCTAAGAACTGAACTCCTGGGTACTAAGAAATGGTAAATTGATGGTTTGGAAAATTCTGAGCTTCCAGAAAGCAAGTTCTCAAAGAATAATGCCCCATATAAAGATTTAACTGAACATTGATCCAGTCAGGCAATACAGTGGAAATCAGAATTGAAAATGCAGTTATCCCCAAAGGATTGTGAAAAGTTCTTTTGTCTGATGGTTTGGACCTCTATACAGTATATGCAATACTGACAAGCTTTTTTTCAAGAGGTCTAATAACAGAACAACTGGCAGCCTGGACTATAAGGGACAGAGGAGGAACAGATTAAAGGGAAACTCATTTCAAAGGCACAACCTTGTAGGCAGATGTCTGGACCAAAGATATCTTCTCAAGCTGAATGAGCAAGACCACTGGTGTTTGGAAAGGGTGAGTATGCCCTAGCAAATGGACAAGGCAGGGCTTCTCACTTTTTGTTCAGGAAAAGTGCTACTACCCAATTTTTCTCAGATGCCTGGAGGATTGAGGAGACTCTGGGTGTCACCCCAATGCTTGATGAGATGAGAGCCTAGAGCCTGGCCACCATCCTGGTGCTTGATAAGGGTAGAAGCTTTACCCCAGTATTCAAGGTGAGCAAAGCCTTCACTATGCCTTGATTTGGGCCCTCTCATAGCCTCAAACTAAAAGTCAATAATTTCCAGTTTTTTAAAGCAAGCCCATTTCATAGTGTTTGATAAGCAGTCTAGGAATTTAAACACTGCTATTCAAATTATATTTTTAAAAGTGCTATATGATTTTGCAAGAATTTTATTTTTTTGGTTATTTAAACTTTCATAATTATAATTAGATGTATTGTTTGTCTTTAAGCAATAGAATTATAAAATTTGTTTTCTTTTGAAATTTATATTAAGTTTTTTTCTGTAAGATTCTATCTGGTTATTTTCCTGAATGTTTTTTGAATGTTTAAAATAAATATCAACCTCTATTTTAAGAGTAAAATATTCTGGTAATTAAAAACCATTTAACCCAATCTTCATTATATTTATGTCTTATAAAAGCTTTCATTATATTTATACTACATCAATTTATTTTTAAAATTGTGCCATATCATATATCATTAATAAGTAAACTTATTTTAATATGTCTTCTTTTGCTCAAAAATATAAAAAAATTATTTATTGATATTTCTCTTTATTTTATTTGCAGTTAGTTATACATCCTTCATAAGCATTTCTTTATTAATTGTATGCCTTTATGAGTTATTTCTCATCTTGAAAGTAAATTTGGCTTTTCTTTTTTTTTTTTTTAAAGATTTATTTATTCATTTATTTATCCCCCCCTTGCTGCTTGTGCTTGCTGTGTCCATTCGCTGTGTGTCTTCTCCGTGTCTGCTTATCTTCCCCTCACTGTGAGGTCCCGCTGCATCAGCCCCTTGTGCCGTGCGGGCCGGCCTGCCCTCACAAGGAGGCCCCCGGAAGCAAACCCGAGGCCTCACACATGGTAAACGGGGGCTCTATTGGTTAAGCCACACCTGCTTCCTTTGGCTTTTCTTATATTTAGAAGATCTTTCTACTTTATGGACTTCTATTTTTATTAACTATGCCTTCTTTGTGATAATTTTGTCATAAACTTTTTATTTATAGCTCAAGCCCCCAAAATAACCAATCTATGTTCCATTAGTTAACTATTTTTAAAGAAATTACATATTTAAATATCAAATATTGGATATCTTTCCTTTGAGTTTTACATTTTTAATGTTATCAATTATTTCAGTAGGTAGAAGGGTCCTTCTATTTTCTTAAATCTATTGCCTGGAAAAATTTGGAGTACAAGACTGAAAGCTATAAATTATTTCTTTCTGAGTATGTGAAGGTGCTAATTTTCCTGAAAATGCCTTTGTTTTGTTTTTGTGTTTGAAAGATATTTCAGTGGGTAATGAATTCTTTATGACAATTATTATATTTCAGTACTTCAAAATGTCCTTCCATTATGTTCTTGCTGTAATATTTTTGATGACATGTCCTGTATAATTCTCATGGTTTTTCTTCTGTGCATGATATGTATTTTCCTCTGCCTTCATAGTTTTCTGCCTGTATTAATTTTTCAATAGTGAGACCAATGACTCTATGTGTTTTTTTCTTGATTGATTTGCTACTTGTAGTTATCATTCCTGGAATTTTCTAACATTTGTGGACATGTGGTTTTATGCCTTTTCTTATTTTAAAAATGTTTTTTGCCATTATCTCCTTTAATATTTTGCCTGGTACACTCCCTCTCTATTATTATTGTAATATATGTGTATTTTGCATACATGTATATGTATATTAAATATTTGATATGTCTCACAGCAATTGGATATTATTCACTATTTTTTTTTGTAAAGAATTTTCTTTTTTGTTAATCCTGATTGGATTTTCTTCATGTTCACTAATTCTTTCTTCATCAGCTATATCGACTCTACTGATGAACCTGTTGATTAAATTCATTTCTTATATTGCTTCTGTTGCTGCTGTTTCTCCTTTTACTTCTTCTTCTTCTTCTTCTTCTTCTTCTTCTTCTTCTTCTTCTTCTTCTTCTTCTTCTTGCTCCTCCTCCTCCTTCTTCCCCTTCTTCTTATTCTACTATTAATTCTGCTTCTTCTTCATCCTTTATTGTTTTCAATATACTGATCTGCTAAGGTCAAAAATGCAAATTCTTTATGCATCACCAGTTCAATTATTGCTCAAATCCAGTGGAAATTTTTTTCCCAATATTTCTTACATAATTTTCTTTCTTCTTTCTTGCTTGACAAAATGTATATTGTGCTACTTCATATAACATTTTCTGGGGGCCTGATAATGCAGTTAACAAAGTTTAAAAAATCAGCCAATTCTTTCATTCTGTGTACTAATGTTCTTAAATCATGGATTCAGTAGCCAGGAAGTTAAGATTTGCATCCTTGTATAATTCTTAGAGCTATGTGGACTTGAGCACAAACCTTAAAGTTTATGTGCATCTGTTTCCTTAACTGTGATTATAGGTTATAATAGAACCACCTCTTACAGTTGTTGTGAGGATAAATGACAGCATTTGTAATGTACATATATAATGTACAGGAAATACAAACTGCATATTGCTGCTTACAATTGCTATTCACTATTACTTACTATTTGATTCAACATTCAATCAAAAATATTTTCTGAGTAAACTATATGTTCCAATTATTATGTTATGTCCTGGGGATACAATTGTGTGGACAATCAGTCTAAATTCTTGTCTTTATGCAATTTAGAGTGTCAGTGAAGTGGTATAGCTAGATAGCAGTCAAATAGTCACAACAATAAATATGAAACAATGACTGTGCTAAATGATAAGAAAGCGATGTTCCATGGGTGCTGTGAAATCAATGCATTCAAAGTACAGAGAAAGATAATTAGGTGAGATATGAAGAGTGAAATTTATTAACTTGAAAATGAAATAAATAATTACTCCATGTTGAATTTTCAGAGAAAATTATGGGGGGATGTTATTTCTCACCACTTGGATTCTATTTTAGGATAAAAATGGAGAATTTCAAGCATGTTAACCTGATATTTATTTTTGTATTTTTTGTGGAATGAATTATTAGCCAGATATTTTTAGGCATACGTTAGTACATCCTTACTCTTAGTGTGCATCATGAAATATTATTATTATTATTGTTAATTTGAAAGAAACATAAACCAGGGGATCAATTTATTTGGAAATTTATTTAAACAATTTAAAACCCTTATTTGAATGTTCGAAGTCTTAAACATGATCCCAGAATTATGCAAATGTTTTAATTATTGTAAGATATGGATATTTAGAGATGCTTTTTAAGTAATTTTGTTCTTTATACTAGAAAAATAATCACAAAAATTTATAATAAAGTTAACTTTAATATGATGCTGCTAGTTGTAGCTTAATTTCTTCATAGTACTACATGTTATCCACATTATACTCAGTGTTGTGTCTCTGAAAATTTACTTTGGTTGTTGTTTTTAGAGGAATTTTGAAAATATATTGAATGCACACTATCAAACATGTGTTTGTTTCAATAGAACTATATGAATTCTGTTTGCAAAATCGAATAGAGATTGAGGCCTTGAAAATAATTGTAGTGTATTTCAACTTCACACTTCAAAATGAACTCTTTGATAAGTTTGTTCTGATGGGATTGATCTGGTAGATACATAAGCTTAGTGTCCCTGCTGGAAAATAGGGAAGTTCACTGAAAAACAAGTAAATTTCTACAGTTAATATGTCTTCAGGTCAACAAATCTTAGGAAAAAATTAACAAACCATACTAAATAAGGCTCAAAATTTACTTTTTTCCCCAGAGCCATAATTATATACTCAATAAATGCTAATACATCATCAATATATTTTAGGAAACTTCAAATGAATCTAATCAATTTCTGTAACTGGACAGTGGGAATGAAATAATGGAATAAAAGTCCATTATTCATATAGCATTGATTCAAACATTGCAAAAATCATCTCCAGAAGATAGATCAGTGAGAACAAGTATATGGCAAAAGAAAATCTCATTTAGGAGGTCATTCACAGGGATTGAGGAAGAACAATTCATTTCATAATAAAAGCCAAGGACTTCCTTTTAAACAAGGTGAGGTTATATCAAGACATCAAATCCTGAGTACATGCCCCTGAATTGTAGTTAATTAAAATAAAATTACACAAAGACAAACAATATTAACCTGATTTTATCAATGATATTTAATATGTATCAGTTTGCAAATAACCATATGCACACAGCTGACACAATTTATCTACATTTGTAAAATGGTGCATTGGAGGGCTGATTAATGCTTTCCTTGGTAATATTCTGGGATATATAAACAGTATTAACTGAATAGAATATATTTTCTTCCCTCATTTCTCACCAGAGATATGGACTGACCCTCTACATTTTTTCAGTTTTATTCAATGCTAAACATACTTTATTTCTGAACCAATTTCTCTCAAAAAATTTTTAAATTTTCTCTTTAACATCTTTGTTCCTCAAACTGTAGATGATGGGATTCAGCATAGGAATCACAAAAGTGTTAAATATAGACACTATCATATCATGATCCAAAGTGTAGCTAGAACTTGGTTTCATGTACATGAAGACGAGAGTCCCACGGTAAATTGACACTCCAATTAAGTGGGAGTGACAAGAGGAAAAGACTTTTTGCTTCCCTTTGGCAGAAAGCATCTTCAGAATGGCCATCAGAATGAAACCATAGGAGATCAGGTCTATCAAAAAAGTAATTACCTCAATAGATCCCACAAACTAGAAGAGTAGATGTTGGTTGATGTGAGTACTAAAACAAGAAATAGCAAGAAGTGGAGGGATGTCACAAAACATACACTTAATTTCTTTGGATGGACAGAATAATAGGCTAAAAGGGATCACAGTGTGTATAGTAGCATGCCAAATACCACCAAGATAGGAAGCAATGAGGGTGGCACATAGACTCGGGGTGACATGTTAACTGAATAGAACAGTGGGTTGTAGATTGCTACATAGTGAGCCATTGCAGCCATCAGAAATCACTCAGTAGTCCCAAAAATAACAAAAAGAAACATTTTCATTGAACACCTATGAAATGAAATGGTATTCTTGCACAACTGCTAATGCCATCACAGGCAAATCAGGATTCTAAAATGTCATCCATTTCTTCTGCCTGGGCATGGCCAGTGGCAGAAATGGATATAGCTGAACCAGAAAATTTCAGTCTTTTTACTTTAAACTTCAAAACTAGGAGAAAATGAAAATATTGCTCCTCAAATCACCAGGGTTGGTGGAATGCATGTGAATCAGAAATAAGTTTAGGAATCATTCCTTTGCCACCTCACTTGTCAGAATATCAGTGCCACCATATAGGTGACTGTCATTCATTTACTCACTGAAACAACTATTTATTAAGGAATGTGGAGAACTGTCTTGTCTTAACCTGTATAAACCATACATGGTAGGCTGTGGGCGTGTGGGAGTGAGAAGCTTGGGACATCTATCTGCGCAGATAGACAGTGTGGACTGAACGGTAGATATTCGTGAGTTTTAAGCCTGCTTTTGGTGGTTAACACAGTCTGCCGAGCCCCACCCCTAGGGGGGGAAAAAAAAAGGCTGTTGGAGCCTTGACTCCCATCCCCCCCCCGTAACTGGGTGACAGGGCCCAGTGGGAGGGGGTGTTCTCTGAGACGGGGTGCTTTGGCAAACGGGCCAGAGAGCTTTATTTTCTGGGGATTTGGCTGCCTGGAGCCCCTTGCAGCTTGAGCGAAAAAAACAGCTGCAGTGAACCCGTACCCAGTGGAGGGGAGGGGTGAATCTGCTGACATAGTTGATTTGCCTAGCTTCCCAGGGATAAGCCCCGGCCCCACGGAGCCAGGGAGAGAGAGCATTGTACGAGAGAGGAACAGTTCTGGTGGAGGTCAGGGAGGGGATTTTTTTGCTGTTTTCTTTTTTTCATATATATTTTAAAAGATGCTTAGATTACATAGATGTTACACAAAAATTACAGGGATTCCCGTCATCTCCCCCTCCCATACATCCCATAATATCTCACATAAACCTCTTTCATTAGTGTGACACATCACCTGCAATGGATATACACATCCTGGGGCTTTCCCACTAAGCATAGACTACAGTTCACATCATAGGCCACAATCTCTCCCACACAGTTCTGCATGGTATATGCTGCTCTAAAATGGCCTATATCTGTCACAACAATGACACTCAGGACAACCCCTAAGTCATGAAAAAGCCCCTGTATTACAATTGCCATTCCCCTTCCCAACCTGATAGCTTCTAGTGGCCACTGGCTTCACATCACTGTTATAATTTCTTCCATTGCTTGAATCCCAATATGTCTACAAAAGAATACCATTAAGCCCACTCTAGTCCATAGCTCTTCCCCCAATCCTGAGGGGACTGGGATGGTGATGTCCACTCCATCTCCAAGTGACAGTGGGCTTATATCCCATGGATACAGTGGATGGGATTATCCTGCCTTCAACTGCAGGGTCTCTCCATTCCCTGGGATTCCCATTGTCCATCATTGTCACCTCCTCACCAGGTTACTTGGGTGAGTCCATTGAGCTGTAGAGTAGGAGTTGCAGCTCCACCGAGATTCCAGGCACAGCTGGCACATAGGCAGGCCAGAGGCTCCAGTCTCTGGAAGTACACCTATATACACCAGCCTCACATATAGGTTTGGATAGAAGGGACTGATGGACCATGTGCAGGGAGGACTTATTTGAGTCCAACTCTGTCACTCTCAGGAGCACAGATTCCAAAGTAGAGCTCACTGATAAGGCATCAATCTCTGGGGCTATCCCCCCTTATATAGGACTTGGGTGTCTCCAGAGCCCTCAGGAGTCCCTCTGTGTGGGGCGATATCCACTTTGATGTTCTATGAGATCCTACTGAGGTGTGCATAAGCGTTACCTTTGGGATGACCTCCTGACTCTCTTTGAAGTCTCTTAGCCACATGAACTCATTTGTCTTTACCTTTTCCCCCTTTTATTCAAGACTTTTTTTCCCAGTCGTGTTTCCAGTTGGCACTTGGTATTAGTCCCTCGTTGCCAGGGAGGCTCATCCCTGGGAGTTATGTCCCACATTGGGGGGAAGGTAATGCATTCATATGCTGAATTTGGCTTAGAGAGAGGCCACATTTGAGCAGCAAGGAGGCTCTCAGGTGGCAACCCTTAGGCACCCCATAACAGTAGGCCAAGTTTCAATGACAAGAGCCTAGACTCATAAGGCTAGTCATCAATAACAAGAACCCAACAGTGGGCCATCCTCTTTTGCCAGACACTGCCCCTGCACTTGGGGGCCTGTTGCTGCTCCCTTGGAGAATGTGGAAGAACTCTCCCAGCTGGGAATTCAATATTCCCTCATTTATTGAATGTTTGTCTATCCACCATGGCTATGCCCCATCCTTTGATCATTTGAACAAATTTATATAATTTTCATGTATATTCAGATGAACTTACTTCCATGAATCCCCCATCCCAGACACCCCCCACCAATGATCCTCTGCACCCCTCATTGTAACCCTTCTGTGACCTGAATCTTCCTTGAAGATGAAGCCCATATAATAACCAAATACAATTAATAGGAAAATGAAATAATAGTGATAAGCTGAAATGTAAGAGATAAAAAAGAGGAAATTCAGAAAAAAAGAACTAAAAATAAAATATAAGTAACGAATTAGGACATTCAAAAAAAAGAAAATGGGAAAAAACAAAAGAAAAAATTTTTAATTATTATTGTTTTTTCTCCTTTTATCACTGCATTATTGGAATGTCCAGTGTGTACTGTAACATCTACCCTCTTCCATTCCCCAGTGTCTCCCAAGTTTTCATTTATTTTTCAAAGAAGTTTTAGGTCACAGCAAAGTCACACACAGGATACTAGAGATTCCCATATACCCAAACTCCCTCCCCTTTCCTCACCCCATATAAAAACGTTTTTTTTGTGTGTGGATGGCAGCATTGTTATAAGTGTTATACACATAGTGAAACATAGTTGCTAACCATTGTCAATGGTTTACAGTATAGTTTACATTTTAGACGGTACAGTTTGATATTTTTTGAAGATATTTACCATGTCCTGTGTCCATTATTGTAAGGAAATGAGGAATATTTCCCATGACCCCTGACTACCCCATTTGATCTCTTCTGTTCCTTCCTCTCCACCGCCTGGGGCATATGACACTCCCCTGTCTTGGCTCATGGGATGACAAGATTCATAGTTACATGCCCTGAGTATTCTAACCTGCCCTTCCTAATCTACCCACCTGTTAACCCTGCACCACCGAACCCAATAAAATCTCTATCCACCTGTTCCATCCTTCAATATGTAACTATACTCTATCAATTTACCATAGATTATGTCCATATGGGTGATGGCTCGCAACCTACCCTTCTCTCTCTCTCCCTTGTAAACCTATCTTTCAACAGTGGTTATCACAGACTGTTAACTTTCCTCAATTCAAATCAATGAGGTCATATATTGTTCATCCTTCAGTGTCTGGCTTGCTTCACTCAACATAAGATCTTCAAGATTCATCCATGTTATTCCATGTGTTAGCACATTATTCCTTCTAACAGCTGAGTATTATTCCATTGTATGTATGTACAACCTTTTGCTTATCCATTCATTGGTTGATGGGCACCAGGGCTGCTTTCAACCTTTGGCAATTGTGAACAATGCTGCTATGAACATTGGTGTGCATATATCTGTTCTTGTCTTTGCTTTCAATTCTTCTGGTTATATACCCAGTAGTGGACTTGCTGGATTGTATGGAAGATCTATTGTTAGTTTTCTGAGGAATCGCCAAACTGTCCTCCACAGTGACTGGACCATTCCACAATCCCACCAGCTGTGGATGAGGCTTCCTATTCCTCCACATCCTCTCCAATACTTATATTCTGCTGTTTTTTTAATAGCTGTCATTCTGATGGGTGTAAGATGGTATCTCATTGTGGTTTTGATTTGCATTTGCCCGATAGCAAGTGATGTCGAGCATTTTTTCATGTGCTTTTTAGCCATTTGTATTTCTTCCTTGGAGAAGTGTTTTTCAGGTCATGTGCCCATTTTTAAAATGGGTTGTTTGTCTTTTTATTTTCAAGGTGTAGGATTTCTTTATATATGCAGGATATTAGGCTCTTATCCAATATATGGTTGCCAAATATTTTCTCCCATTGGGAAGGCTGTCTTTTTATTTTCTTAATAACATCCTTTGAGGTGCTTCCTTTTTAATTTGGAGTAGATCTCATTTATCTATTTTTTCTCTTGCTGCTCATGCTTTGTCTGTGAAGTTCATGAAACCATTTCCTATTACAAGGTTCTGTAGATACTTTCCTACATTATCTTCTAAGGTTTTTATCTTTTGGCTCTTATATTTAGATCTTTGATCCATCTTGAGTTGATTTTTGCATAAGGTGTGAGATGGTATTATTCTCTCATTCTTTTGGATATGGATATCCAGTTCTCCAAGCATCACTTTTTATAGAGGCCATTCTCTCTCAACTGAGCAGTTTGGTAGCCTTGTCAAATATCCAATGACAGTATATGTGAGGATCTATATCAGAACTCTCAATTTGATTCCATTGCTCAGTACGTCTATCCTTGTGCCAATACCATGCAGTTTTGATCACTGTAGCTTTGTAATATGTTTTAAAGTCCGGTAATGTGATACCTCCAACTTCATTTTTCTGTTTCAATATATCTTTCACAATTCAGAGTCTCTTGCCTTTCCAAATATATTTTGTGGTTAGTTTTTCCAGTTCCTTAAAAAATAGAGTGTTGATTTTTATTGGGATTGCATTAAATCTTTAGATTAGTTTGGTTAGGATACACATCTTGATTATGTTTAGTCTTCCTATCCATGAACAGGGAATATTTTTCCATTTATTTAAGTCTTCTTTGATTTCCTTTAACAGTGTTGTGTAGTTTTCTGTATATAAGTCCTTTACATCTTTAGTTAAATTTATTCCTAGATACTTGATTCTTTTAGTTACTATTGTAAATGGCATTTTTTTTCTTGATTTCCTCCTCTGATTGCTCATTATTTGTGTACAGAAATGCTACTGATTTTTGAGCATTGATCCTACAGCCTGCAACATTACTGAACACCTTTAAAAGTTCTGGAAGCTTTGTTGTAGATTTCTTTGGGCTTTCTATGTATACGATCATGTTGTCCGCAAATAATGAAATTTTTACTTCTTCTTTACCAATCTGGATGCCGTTTATATCCTTTTCTTGCCCCATTGCTCAAGTAAGTACTTCTAAGATGATGTTAAATAGGAGTGGCTGTAGTGGGCATCCTTGTCTGGTTCCTGATCTCAGAAGGAAGGCTTTAGGATTTCACCATTGAAGATGATGTTAGCTTTGGGTTTTACATATATACCCTTTATCATATACAAAAAGTTTCCTTCTATTCCTATCTTTTGCAGTGTTTTTATCAGGAAAGATTGCTGTATTTTGTGAAATGCTTTTTCTACATATATATAGATGATTGTGTGATTTTTTTTTCAGTTTCTTTATGTGGGGTTTTACATTGATTGATTTTCTTTTATTGAACCATCCTTGCATACCCAGGATGAAACACACTTGGTCATGGTGTATAATCCTTTTGATAGGTTGTTGAATGTGATTAGCAAGTATTTTGTTGAGGATTTTAGAATCTAGGTTCATGAGGGAAATTGGTCTGTAATTTTCCTTTCTTGTGGTATCTTTGTTTGGTTTTGGTTTTAGGGTAATATTGGCATTGTAGAATGAGTTAGGCAATATTCCTTCCACTTCTATTTTTTGGAAGAGCTTAAGCAGGATTGGTGTTAGCCCTTTCCAGAATGTTTGGCAGAATTCAGCTGTGAAGCCATCTGGTACTGGGATACAACATAAATACAACATAAATACAACATAAATAAATACAACATAAATAAAAAAGCTACAAATTTTAGTTAAGGATATAAAGGATGATTTCATAAAATAAAGAAATGAGTACACTCTGTTTTGGTAAATATTAAGCTACCAAAGGAAATAGTTCTTCCAAAAATCACTAAATAGACTCTATTCACTATCTTCGTGTCCTTCAAATGATGAATGGTAAACAAACATGACAAACATTGGTATATCCACAAACAGGAGTTTATTCAGCCACAAAAGTGAAAGGTTTACTGATTCACACTGCAATGCGGATGAATCTTGAAAATATTATAAGACAAGCCACACACAAAAAACTACATAGTCTCTGGTTCTATAGAGACAAACATAACCAGACAGAAATTAGTTCAGTGTTTGTCCATGTCTGCAGAGAAGTGGGACTGGAAAATGACAGCTCATGGGTCATTATGTTATAGAATTAGAGAGAGGTGTTGATTACACAACCATGTTATTATACTAAAAACCACCCAATGGTACACTTTATAAGGGTGAATATTATGGTAAATGAATTATATATCAATTTATAAAATAAACCCTGATGTACTTCTGGGCCCTGGGATAGACAGAGCCTCTGACCCTCGACAGGCATGAGATTAGCTGGGTTCCTGAGGGAACCTGAGTTAATGTAGCAGGAGAGCTCCACATTGACTCAAGTGAGTTTGGTTTCATTTAAGGAGAGAGAGAGACTGAAGCACTCAAACCACCCCTGCACAATATTTCTCCACCAGGTTTCCATCCTGGAGTAGGGAATGTCTGCATTTGACCTACAAACTGAAGGTCTGAGGAGCAGAGAAGTCACAAGAAAAGTCTTTCCAGGGGGCTTCCGGCCAGCAGTGTTATTCCACCCATGGACCCAGATGGTGCTATGGGTCAGGCCCTGGGAAAGCAAGCAGAGCTGGGAGATGGTGTTGAGGGCCCATTCACACATGAACACAGGTGTGAAGCCACTCTATAAACTGTAAACTGCCAAACTGCTGAGGCCTCCAGGGAGAGAGCTCATTCTCATGATAACCCTGCCCTAGTCAGGGACTTAGAGGTTATAATGGGAGCTGGGGAAGCTGACCCTGGGGTGAGTCCTCTTGAGAAGTACAGCCCTGGGGGTGCCTCCACCATGGCCTGGACCCCTCTCCTACTCACCCTTCTGGTTCACTACATAGGTCAGGGGGCACTTATTGGGCTTAGAGTGGGATCAGAAACATGAAACCTTCCTGCCCCCAACCCTCCCCCACTCCTCTCCTGACCATGGAGTCTCTGTCCTCTTTCTGGGGGCATTTCTGAGGCAGTGGTCACTCAGAAGCCATCACTCTCCATGTGTCCTGGACAGACAGTCACACTCACCTGTGGCTCCAGGGCTGGGGCCATCACCACCAGTAATAATGCTGTATGGGTGAAACAGAAGCCCTACCAGGCTCCCCAGGGTCTAATATTGTCAACAACAATCAGATGACCGGGGTCCCAGCCCAATTCTCTGGGTCTTTGCTTGGGGACAAAGCTGCCTTCACCATCATGGGGGCCCAGCCCTAGGACGGTCCAAATATTACTGTGCCCTGTGGCATGACAACCATTTCCATAGTGACAGATGTGTGTGCATAGTGAGACACAAACCCCCTGGCTCAGCCTCAGTCCCTAGCTCTGATATCTTTTCTTTATCTCAGAGGCTGGATGAATCTAGTATTGGCTCAGTGAGCTTGTGCCCCCTGACCAAGGGGAGAGGAACAGACACATTTGTTTTCAGCCGAGAGTTTTATTTAACTGATCATTTTATGATAACAATGTGTTTTTCTTAACCAGTACATTGACTTTCCAACAATTGAAAAAAAGATGGATAAAACTGGCAACCCAAAAATTATATGATAAATGATATAATCACTGTGTGGAAGTGTGTGTTTTAAATGAGAACTCAGATTAGCTATCATTTCTGTAAGAAGAGAATGTTTGTATATTATTTTCAAGTCTGAATTTGAGTAGCCACAATTTCATATTCTGGAGAAATGTGATATTATAGTGATGAAATGGGCAGTTATAATTTAACCACTATGTTTTTACCTGTAAATATAAATTTAGCAGCTCAGTATAGAAGCAAAAATTAGGAAAAACATGAGAAAATGGCATCATTATGTCACTGCTTTGTTAGAAGAGTTTAAATAAAATTAGAGGAAAAAATGAGAAAATACATGCCTAAATACCAAAATATAAAAAGGAAGTATAAATTTTTGAGTAAGCATAAGACCACTTATACTCAAGAGAATGTAGCTTCCTCCCAGCATCGAAATCCAGCCTTTATCACCAAGCTCCAGTGGGACCTTTCAGAGATACAAATGCACATGTGAGTCTATGCAGGTACCTCTAAAGCTCTAGGAGATTCTGCCTGTGTCCAGGGCAATATGAGGAGGGCACAGACCCCACCCCTTCACAAGGAGGGAATGGTAGGCATCAGGTACATTATAAATGCCATTGGTTCCTTGAACAAAAGAGTATATTCTTCACATGTAACCCAAGGCCACACCTTCATGAAGTTTCCTGAAAGAGCACGTCCACAGTCCGTCACGTTCCTTCCATGTTTGTTGGCCTTTGACTCTGTCAATGGTGCTTTTGCAATTCCATAGACCCTGGATCATCAGAATCTGAGCTATCAGTTGTGATATTCAACTTCCCTGTACTTCAACATCACATGAGGACTTTGTGAAAAATAATTGTTCATGTCATGGAACAGCGATGTCAGATTCTGTGTAGGCTCAAGAGAGATATCTAAAGCCACACTCTCACCCTCACTTGGGCACCACTCTCACACCTGTGCCTCCCTCATGGGAGGACCAGACACTGAGGCCCAATGGAAGAACCACTCCTTCTGAGCACACACTCCTGACTGGGTTCTGCTGCTCTCATTCCAAATAACTGTTCCTACCGATCAGTTCTGGTGCATTGCTGAGATTTTCCACCTTGTGGGTCTTGGTCAGAGGTGGTGCTACCTCAGTCACCCTCCCTGTGGAGTCACCAGAGCTGGGATCACTGTTGGCCTGACTCTGCCTCAGCTAGGACGAGGCCACTTCAGTACACAAAACCAATCACTAAGAACCCTGTGAGGACTCTCTTTAAACTCCCAATTTCATAGTGCTCAGGATGTCAGCATCCTTCTGGAATGTACTGTCTCTAGCCAATAAGTTCAATTGTGCCATCAGGACTATTTTCATTTTATTGAAAACTCCATTCCCCATTAGGTTCTCATCCCCTTTCATAGCTCAATTATCCCAAAAGGCTGATGACCCCAATAATCCACCTACTGCCCATTGTTCAAAAAGGATATGGGGGGGATCTCTAGAGAAACCAGGGTTCAGAGAAAGGTTTTATACCACTTGGGTTCAAAGAAAAGAAATCATTGAACACAGGCAGAGTTGACCCTTAAGACACAAGAGCAGAGAGATATTTGGCAGAAGTCGGAGTCTCTTTGAGCATCTCAGTGGAAGAGATCTGAAAGGGGCAGATTATCATTTCACTATGAGCACATGCCCCTCATTCAGTAGCAAATGAAAGTGTTTTAAACATACAATTTAACTGAGATATTGTTGAGAAGACCAGTAAGATGGTAAACCTTAATCAAAGAGCATTTTTTCAATACTTCCTTATTTAATAAATAATTAAATTATCATAAAGAAAATTCCCACAAAATAAAAATTCTAGGCTTCATTGGCTAACTTGGAAAATACATACCCTTTAGGGAAAAAAGTAGTATAAGCCTTACAAGAAATCTATCTGAAAAAATGAAATGTGGGAAGGTGACCCAGAAATTTCATGAGGAATGACTCTTCATAATAATTGACATGATAAAGTCAGTATGAAAAAGAGATGTATACTCCAATATTTCATATAAATGTACAAGATAAGGATAACTGACACAATATTAAGAAATTAAGTCAGGCAACATATAAACATATGTTAAATCATGATCAGTTCGCTCGTTCACTGGTTCTTGGCGCTGCCCGCCCTCCAGCCGCGGGGCCCAAGCCACCCGCAGAGGAGGTGGGGTGAGCCGGAGGGGCGGCCCAGGCGGCGGCCAGATGGTGGGCTTCCTGCCAGCGTGGTCCTTGCTGTCCCTGTGTTTACCCGGCTGCGCGCCGAGTAGCGGCGAGACCAAGCAGCGCGCAAAGCCAAGAATATGACAAATGTCTGTCCCTGGAGGAGACCTACGTGAAGAGGCTTGTGAAGACTCTGCTGCTGGGCGCGGCATGTGCACCTTCCTCAGGCAGATGCAGAGCGTCCCCGGGCAGGACTTGTAGCAGCTCCCGGGCGACGAGCTCTGCCCCACCTTCTGCGGCAACGCGATCAAAGGGTGAATCTGTAAAATATTTCCTGGACAACTTGGATAAAAAACTAGGAGAATCAGATTACATTCTCTCAAGACAAGATATTCTGCTTGCCAGAAGACCCACCAAAGGCATTCATGAGGGTGACTTTGAAATTAAAAGTGTTCCTTTCAAAATGGTTGATGTAGGTGGTCAGAGATTAGGAAGGAAACATTCCTTTGAATGTTTCGGCAGCATGGCATCAATACTTTTCCTTGTCTCCTCAAGTGAATTTGACCAAGTTCTCACGGAAGACCAACTGACCAATCACCTGACAGAATCTTTGAACATTTTTGAAACAATCTTGATAACCGGGTTTTCAGCAATGTCTCCATAATTCTCTTCTATTTTTTTTAAAGACTGTTCTTTCATTTTAATTTATTTTTAATGTATTTTTATTTTTCAAAAGATATTTAGATTACATAAATGTTACATAAAAAATATAAGGATTCCCATATGCTCTACTCCCCCACCTCCCACACCCTCCCACATAAACAACATCCTTCATTAATGTGGCTCATTCATTACAATTGATAAATGCATTCTGGGGCATTGCCACTGAGCACAGACCATAGTTCACATTGTAGTTTACACTCTTTCCCACACAACTCTGCAGGTTATGGGAAGATATAAATTGCCCTATATCTGTCATTGCAATGTCATTCAGGATGATTTCCAAGTCCTGAAAAAGGCCCCATATTACACCTGTTCTTCCCTCTCCTTGCCCCCAGAGCCTCCAGTGGCCACTGCCTCCACATCAGTGTTGCAATTTCTTCCATTGCTAGAATCACAGTAAGTCTATAGTCAAATACCAGTAAGTCCACTCTAGTCCATAGTTCATTCCCTAATCCTGAGGATTCTGGGATGGTGATGTCCACTCCACCTCTAATTGAGAGGGGGCTTTGATTCCATGCAGCCAATGGGTGGGACATCCTTGCTTGCAGTTGTAGGCTATCTTGTTTCCTTGGTATGGTGGTTGTCCATCCTCACCTCCTTGTTAGTTGTCCTGGGTGAGCCCAATTAACTGGAGAGTAGGTGTTGCAACTCTGTTGAGGCTCACGGCCCAGCTGGCACATGGACAGCCCAATGATTCCAGTCCCTTGGATGTACACTTACCAACTCCAGCACCAAATATAGGTTCAAATAGAAGGGAAAGATGAGCCATGTGTAGGGAAGTCATAACTGAGTCCAACTTTGTCATTCTCAGGAGCACAAACTCCAAAGTAGGGCCCACTGACAAGGCACCAAACTCCAGAGTTATCTGCCCTGACCATAGGACATGGGTGTACACGACAGTATTAATACATGAATGGTTACCTTTAAAGTAAGTATTCTCTGCTTGTGATAAATTGCTTAATTTCCTACATGGTGATAGAGCTTTATATTTAGTATTTCTTTTCTCCTCTGACAAAAATATAATATACTTATTGACATAATTCCATTTATATTAGAATTTCAGAGAAGCATATCTGGATTCTGCACATTCTCTGATACTTGGCATCCAGGCTTTCTAAGACTGGAATTAGTTCTCCCTCTGTCAATCTTGTCTTGCATGCTTCATGCCTCATCCTTCTGACATATGACATCAGCCCACCTTCCCTTCCAGGCTCAGCTGCTGCTTTAGATCATGATCACCCAGTCAGGAAACAACTTGACCTGACAACCCCAAGGGCATCTTCCCTGGATTCCTAAGGCACTTGATGTGTTAAATGAGTCCTTCCTTCTGAATTCCAATCACTTGGATCCTGGGAGACCCCGACTCCTGGATCTCCTTGTTCATCTCTGTGCTGCTCTGTCTCTATCTATTTTGTGGAATTCTCTTCATTCTCACCAAACACAGGTAATCTTCCAGTCATGCACTTATCCAATCAGTTATTCTCACCTATTTTCCTCCTCACTTAGGACCAAGCAACCTTCATCTTCCCAGACCCACATGTGCAGCAGTGGCCTCTCTGCCCGCTTTTCTCCAATGGTCAAGGTAAGGAAGGGAGGCACCTGTACAGTTCAACACTTGTATGAAGGAATCCACCTCCATTGTGACCCAGAGATAGCCAAGGGGGTCCTGGGACAGTTTCATGCATGAGGAGCTGAGTAGAGAATTAAGACAGTCCTGATGAAATGGGAAGGCCACATACAGGGACACTTGGTCTGGCCCTAAGGCAGGGAGTCAGGGGGTAGAGCAATAGGTAGGTAGGAGCTGCTCTGATGGGCTCAGGTCGCCTCCTCACTCACAGCTGTACAAGGATTTGGCCACCAGGGGATGATCAGGGCCTGTTCCTGAGGTGCCTGGGGATGACCAGAACAGGGAACAGCCACCTGCACTGCCTAGTACCCTCTGACAGGGCTCAGGGGGCCTCAGCCAAGACCTCCCTACCCCTGGAACCCACAAGGCCTTGTCCCACTCTCAACCCCTGCTTATCCTCACACAGAGGGTGCTGACCAGGGCCCAGTGTGTGGATCAGAAAGCTGAGGTCCTCATTTGCCTTAATGGACCCTCCCTTCTCAGAGTATTAGGAAGGCCTGGAAGAGACTGAGGAAGCTCCACCTCAGCTGTGGGGCCCCAGAAGGCAGGATTTAGGGAAAATCTCCACCATAGCCCTGTACCTTCTACTCCTCACCCTCCTTGCTCACTGCACAGGAGACTGGATGTGGGGTCAGGAGTAGGGATGGTGGGGAGCCACATGGGACCCTGCTTTCTCCTTGCCTCTAGAACCCAGAATCACCCTTTCTGTATTTCCCTCACTTCCAGGGTCTTAGGCCCAGTCAGTGCTGACTTAGCCACCCTCAGTGTCTGGGGCTCTGGACCAGAGGGTCCCCATCTCCTGCCCTAGGAGCAGCACCAACATTGGACACAGCTGTGGTATGCACTGGTATCAGCAGCTCCCAGGAATGGCTCCCAAACTCCTCATCAATGAAGACAGCAATCAACCCTCGGGGGTCCCCAGTCACTTCTCCATCTCCAGGTCTAGCTCCTCAGCCTCCCTGACCATCACTGGGCTCCGCTGAGCATGAGGCTGCTCATCACTGCCAGTCCTATGACTGCAGACTCAGCACTCACACAGGGCTCAAGGAGGCAGGGAGGTGAGACAAGAACTCCCATCTCATCTGCCAGCAGGGTGGATGCCCCCACAGCTGCAAGGAGCCTACAAGTCCATGTGAAAATCTGACCAAAATAAGAAGAAATGGAGAAGGACATACTCATAGGCTTAGGATGCAAGTTTAGTTCTGAAGAAGTTTAATTTAAGAAGGAGAAGGAAAAACAAGCCCTGTGTTCACAACCTGCTTGATAATTTAAAAACAAAATCCTAAAGATGGAACCAAAAAAAAATACAGACTAAATAAGTGAATTTAGCAAGCTCTCAGGACTTACAGTTAAAATATAAATATCTTTTCTATTTTTGTAGAATGGCATAAAAATGAGTATTGAAATTTAAAATATCCCCATACAGTCAAAACAAAAGTTCTTAAAATGATTAAAATTAACAAAGACATACAAGACATATAATCTGAATCTAGAGACAAAATTAAAATGTCTACAGAAATGGAGATATATATGACATTCACCAATTGGAACACCCAAAATTTTATGGAATCAATTCTACATAAATTGATTTTAGGGAATCTCAGATATAAAACTGTGGGTCTTTATGAATAAAGATTGACATGCTGATCCATGAATTTCAATAGAAATACAAAGAAAGGAAAACAGCCAAGGCAATCTTTATACAAGTCCCAAATGCCTTAAAAGAAAGCCCAGAATTTGAACCATAGTTTAATAGCTGATTGGTTTATGAAAACAAAAAGAAGCAATTCAAGAGGCGATAGTCATTTCTTTTTAACAAACAGTGCTGAAACAATTGGAGGGCTACACTGAAACATAAAAGAAATCCTGATCCTACTTCACACCATATATATAAACTAATTTGACTTGTATAAGAGACCTAAATGTTAACTTTAAAACCACAGTCTTTTAGAAGTTACCTGAAAACTATCCTTGTGATCTCGACATCTGCAATGATTTCTTAAACAGGAACGAGAAAGCATAAAAAAATAATTATAATTTCAGCAAACTTGGAATGTACTCTCTTCAAAAGAGACCATTATAAATGAATAGAAAACCCATCAGGGGGAAGAAAGGCCTTTAACCTTCTTCAAGACTTCTATCTTGAATTTATAAGCAACTTATAAAATTCAATATTAAGAAACAAACCACCACAGAACAATGACAAAAGATAGATATATGAGTGGTTAATGGGCAATTGAAAAAATTTGGAAGAAACACACAGTTTATTTACACAATAGTTACTGTGCAGCATTTGGGTGTAAATAAATAAATTTTCATACTGCTACATGGCTAAATCCCAAAAGAATAGTGTTATAAAAATGAAAGAGTGAGATTGAGTTTTTCAGTAAGAACATATTTATGTAATTTTAGAAGCACATTCACAAAGTCAGAGTTTAAATTTGTCAATGTAAACATAATATGAAATATGTGGACAGGAGATTTGAGTGTCTAAGGATTATCCTCAGACTCTGCGTTAACTTAGGGTTCAGGGATGGGGTTGTTTGAAAAAATAAAGGAATTGAAGGCTTCCCCCTGAAAACAGGTGTTGGGGCATTGACTAATTCCTAATATGAAGAAGACTATTATTTTTGTCCATGTGTAGTAAAAAAGAAAAAAAAAACACCTTTGTTTTATTTATAAAATAAAATATAAATAAGAAAAGTGTACTGCTTGCTGATTTTTAGGGCTGAGAAACAGATTTTTTCCTGTGGCTCTTTCCACATCCCCCGCAACACTGGACACCTCCCTGAGTGTGAGCATTAAAGGGTCCCATGAGCCATATCAGGATACAGGTCTGGGGATCTCAGGTGTCTCAGTGGGTTCCTGGGCTTGATGGTACCTTGAGCCTTGTGGCCGGCAGGGGGCACTGTAAGACTGTCTTCTGGATGAAGGCGCTGGGCCTGCCCAGCTGGGAAACACTCAGTGAGTTGCAGGAGAGTTGAAAACAGTGAGTTCACTGAGTTGTGACTTGGCTGCAGTTGTTGGGGCCTCCCAGGACCCTCCTGACTCACAGAAGTACCTCAGTCAGGTAAATTTCTCTTACTCATCATCTTACCACCCCCACCACCTCCCTCACCCCCATCTCCTACCACAGAGGTCTTGCCCAGGGCAGGGGTCACTGGAGTGGTCAGGGAGTGGGGACATATTTGAATGCAGGAGCTCCTCCCTCCTGGGCTAATGCAGTGGCTAATATGCCATCTCAGTGTAGAAAGGCCACTATCTGGCCTCACTAGCAATGGGGCAATGATGCCCCAGTCAAACTTTTTGACCCTTCTTCTTCAAGTTTCAGGACATCTCTCTCCTCAATTGTTCCTCTAGAACCCCACCTCCACCTCTTCCTACCAGTCCTTGGTTGTAGAAGTGAGAGGAGAATTAAAGGGTGCTAGTGTGGGGCAGACTGAGAAAGCTATACTGTGAGGGTGTTTGCTAGACAGATTTAGGCCAATGAAGCATGACTGGAAGGGGAGATTCTACTGTGATGAATCCTGTAGAATTAATAGGAATGAACCAAATGGAATCCATGAGGAGAAGAAGGTTCCAGGCATTGAAAACAGCATGTTCCAAAAAATGGGAGATAAGTAACTATGGTTGTCCAACGAATGAACTGATAGATGTGGCATTGGGCTGACCAGGGCCAGGTGGACTGGTAATCATGTCAGGGGAAGCGACTCTGGATGACTGTGGTAGAGACCAAGGAGGGACTTGGCCAGACCATGTAGGAAACTTCTCCTGAGACATGTGGGCTTGACTGTAAGGGCCAGGTGGTGTCAATGAAGGGTTCTTTGGAAGTGATGTGATCACACTGGCATGTAGAGAGAACTCTCTAGCAGAGAAATGCAGAAAGAATTGACCATTAAAATTGGGAAAGAACAGAGATAGGGAGACAGTTCAGAGACAGAGGCCAAATTTCAGGGGTAGGATGATGATGTCCTTTCCTAGATAAGTGATATTGAAAAAGAAAAGTAGAAATGTCACTTAGCAGAGAGGGGTCTCAGGCCTCCATGCATGGTTACATCAGAAAAGACCACCTGTAGACACCGGGCCTCTGTCAGGAGTTCTGAGAGGACTTAGAGGGTCCTGAGGATCTGGCTAGTCCTGGGGACAAAGGACACATTATTAACCTTTTCCCTGGGCTCCTGTCCCCATGAAGGCCCAGATGTTCAGGTCAGAGCAGAACATGGCAAATGAGCCCACCCTCCCTCACAGCCATTCCTGACCACACAGTCTAGAAGGGCACTGTCCACAAGACATGGAATGAGAGCCACATATGTAAAAAGGCATGAAAGAAAACAAAAGAAAAGAAAAAAATTGTATTCATAATCATATATTTTATTCTAGTAAACATATCCACATATTATAATTGCAACCTTGGATCACTATACCAAAATATTAATGAAATATTTTCTGTTCTTCATTTTTATGTCTCCTAAATCTGGATTGCATTTTACACTTCCAGCAGCTCAAGTGCCTACAGTCACATGTGGCCAAGGACTCCCTTATTGGAAGAGCAGATCCAAAGGAGATGGAGGCAAACTTTTTAGGTAAGGGACATTTTGCAAGTATTTCCACTTCTCAGGCCAAATGACCTCAAGTTGCCATGGCTCTACTTGACCCTTGGGGTGAGAAAAGAACTACAGACAACATATAAGGGAATTTATGTGGGTGTATTTCAATAAATTTCATTTCCCTCTGCTTGGTGAATGCATAGAAAATTCCCTCACTGAGTTCCTTGGGGAAAACACATCTTCAGAGATTCCCTGCTGGGGAGGCAACCACATTGAGCTCAAGGCTTAGCACTGGTAAAGAGGCTGCAGCCTGAAGAGGAGGATCCTGGGCCACAAAGATGCTCCCTCTCAGATTGCACCAAATACAGGCCCAGGGACACCCAGGGGAAAGAGAAATAATTTGCATGGGGTACTCTCTCCCCCAAATGAGCGGGAAGGATAAGAATGACTGTGGGCCTTTCTGCTCAGCTGTGGGGCTCAGGAAACAGAGCTCTGGTATATCTCCACCATGGCCTGGACCTCTCTCCTCCTCATCCTCCTCACTCTCTACCCAGGTGACCAGTGTTGGGGAGCAAGAGAGGGGATTGTGGGGAGATACCTGGGACCCATTTCTCCCCTTCATTTTGGAACATGGTGTGGGCAATAGCCCCAGACTCACCCTATGTGCCTCCACCTCCTTCTTCCAGGGTCCTGGGCACAGTCAGGCCTGACCCAGGAGGCCTTGGTGTCAGGATCTGCTGGTAAGGAGGTCCCCCTCACCTGCAGTGGAAACAGCAACAATGTTGGATATTATGGAGCAGGCTGGTACCAGCAGCTCCCTGGGGGTGGCCCCAAGACTGTGATATATGTAACTACTCAGCCCTCAGGGGTCCCAGCTCGGTTCTCTGGCTCCAAGTCAGGCAACACAGCCTCCCTGAGCATCTCAGGCCTCCAGGCTGAGGACAAGGCTGACTATTACTGTGCAACATGGGACACAAGCATCAGTGGTGCCACAGTGCTCCAGGCACATGAGGAACTGAGACAAAAACCTGCCCCTGCTCAGGGAGGCCAGTAGCCCCTGATGGCCTGTGACAGACACCAGCAGAGGGTGTGTCTATGAAGTTTTTTCTTATATGTATTTCATATCATCAAGATCCTACAATATATATCCTCATGGTAGTTATATATATAAAATATAAAATGTCTAACTTTAATCACTTTTGTAGTATGCCTTTGTTTGGATAGGCTATATTTTGTTTATCCATTCACTAGTTGATGAGCAGTTTGGGTTGTTTACCTCTATGGGATATTATGAACATTGTTGCTATGAGTATTTGCATATACATTTTTGTTCGGACGTATACTTCCTTTTCTCTTGGGTCAATACCGAATAGTGGGGTTGCTGGGTCCATGGTAACACTGTTTTTAATGTAGTCAGAAACTGACAGACTATTTTCTAAACTGCTCCATTTTCATTTCTCCCCAGCATGTAAGAGGATTCTGGTCTCTCTACCTCCTCACAGAACTTGTTCTTGCCTGTTTTTTTGAAGATTATCATGCTGATGCTCATTAAGTGTTATCTTATTGTGCTTTAATGTTCTTTAATTTTTTTCACTAAGGATGCTGCATTTCTTTCTTGTGCTGTGCTATTTTTACCAAGTTATGTGCAGCCAAGTGTCTGAGGCTCTCCCATGGAAGGCTGACTTAGATGGACACATGGCTGAGGTCAGTCCTCACCCCCACACCCAGGCAAGAAAACCTTAACCACCAAAGGTTCTTCTCAGGTGCAGTGAAATGGGCAGAATGAGGCCAACACACCCAATGCCAGGCTTTAAGCTTCCAGGGTCTGATTAATTCTGCAAGTGCCAGCCTCACCCAGGCTCATCCAGGTCTTACCCAGGGCTCCAGGTTGTGAAATGTGAGATTCAGTTCTGTTCAAGAAGCTCAGAATTTAAAAAAATGAAATTAAGATGAGTGTGCAGCTTGCTGATTTATGGAGCCTCTGATGCATGACAACCACCTTAATTCTTTTGTCTCCATTCACATCCCCTGCAACCCCGGACACCCCCTGAGTGTTAGCAACAAGGGGTCCATCCGTCCAATCAAAGATGCAGGTCTGTGGTCCTCAGGTGGCTTAGTGGGTTCCTGGACTGGTGGTGCTTAGAGCATGTGGCCAGCAGGGTGCGCTGTGGGACTGTCCTCAGGGTGAGGGCCCTGTGCCCTCCCAACTGGGAAACCCTCAGTGAGTTGCAGGGGATTTGAAAACAGTGAGTTCACTGAGTTGTGGCTGGGTTGCAGCTGTTGGGGCTTCTGATGACCTTTGGGACTCACCCAAGGACTCCAGTCAGTTGACTTTCCCTTACTCTTTTCTTCTCCCTGCCACAGAGACCTTCCCAGGGCATGGGTCACTGGGGGTTGTCAGGGAGCAGAGACATATTTGAATGCAGGAGCAGTTCCTTCCTGGGGCTTTAGGAGAGAGTAAAAGAGGTTCAGGGGAGCCCAGGGTTCATGCTGGAGTCTGGGAAGGCAGAGTTTTGAGCACCTGCACCATGCTCAGTCTCCCTCTTCCTCCTCCTCAATTTCTGCCCAGGTGAGGGTTGATATGCTGTATGTGGGAAACTGCTTGTAGGGTCCCTCAGCATCCTTGGCCCCGCTCCCTCCCTCCCTGACCTCACTGTCTGTCTGAGTCTCCCTGATCCAGTGTGTGTGGTCCAGGTGAGGCTGACTCAGCCACCATCAGTGTCACAGGACCCAGGACAAATGGTTAAAATCACCTGCACAGGAAACAGCAACAATGTCAGAAACCAGGGAGCAGCGTGGCTGCAGCAGCACCCGGGCCAGGTACCCAGACTCCTGACACACAGAATAATAACCGACCCTCAGGGATCTCAGAGAGATTCTCAGGCTCTAGGTCAGGCAACGTGGCCTACCTGAGCATCTCCGGGCTGCAGCCTGGAGATGAGGCTATTACTGCTCAGCATAGGACAGCAGTCTGAGAGCCTGCACTGTGCTCCAGGTTCATGGGGAAATGAGACAAAAACCTGTGAACTTCCTCCTCCCTCTTCACTCCCACACTCTTATGGGCCATAGACACATGACAAAACATGACTGTGTTTCCTCTGGAAAAAATTGAGGATCTGAATACCCTTTGAACTGAAGTGTCTCATTTAAATTAGGAATACTAACAAAATACAATAAATCCATTTATAATGATTAGAATTTTGAATTCAACAAATATTTGTGTATAATCTAATTCTAAATCTATTAAGTTATCTTTGAGAATGTCATTACAAATAAACATTTATGAAGAGGAGATTGGTTAGAGATGTATATTTAAGTTCTGATTTATTTTCATAAAGACATGATGAAAATGA